>VXAB01013188.1:414362-517674 GCA_013399175.1 Odontophorus gujanensis | reverse complement strand
GCAGGACCTGACACTTGGCCCTAATGAAACTCAGTTTACCTTGGCCCATCAATCCAGTCTATTCAGGTCCCTCTGTAGTGTCTTTCTACCCTCTGGCAGATCTATACTCCCTCTCAGATTAAAGTGCCTTTAATCTGTGTTCCGTTACACCAGATTGATTTAATAAAGCAAGATTATCAAAAACATTCTGCAGTACTTATTTCCTTTCTAGTTAACTTTAATTGTGCTGCCTGACTGCCTTTGTTTTGGGCACAGTATTTATTTCCTTGTAGTGAGTATTTTGATTGTTTATTCTTTCAGTCCATCCGGATTGTTGACTTGAAATGTTACTTTATAGACTTATGCATTGCTTTGTTTTCCCCTGGTCTGGACAGCCCATTGCTCTCTGTCCTGTAGACACTGGACCCTGTTTCACCTGGGTTTAGCCCATGATTTCATGTTCTGTTGGAAGGTGCTCTTGGGGAGAACAGTCTGCATGAAGCAGAGATGTCTTACAAAGAGAGGAACACTTATGGATGAGCTGCTTGGAGATTTTGGCTATTTGAAGACAACTTTGAGAGATGTGCTACAAGCTGTGTGGGCTCTGTAGTTGCACAGCCAGGGCTAATGCCTTGACAAAAGTCTTGGAAGATCTCTACTTTTTAAATAAGCATAGCCTTTATAACTAATAACATCTTTCTTCCCTAGGGGGGTGTACCTTCGACGATGGTCCGGGGCCCTGCGACTACCATCAAGACTTGTATGATGACTTCGACTGGGTACATGTCAGTGCTCAAGAGCCTCACTATTTGCCACCTGAGATGCCTCAAGGTGAGAAATCACATCCTTGATAGAATAGGCTTCTGTATTTAAAAGCTCTAGATTTCACTGAATATGGTCTTAAGACTGTGCTCTGTGATCTCTACTTTAAATTTGTTCATGCTAGTAATAAGAAACAAAAATAACAGACATAGCAATATATCTTGGTAATAGAGGGGCCTTCTTAGATGAAATCTCCTTTTTGAAGTGAGAGTGGGAGAGACGTACGGACAGGAGAAAGGATTCATAGATACATTAGATTGGAAAGGACCTACAAGATCATCTAGTCCAACCAAGTGAAAACTTCTTTTTTGTTCTGCATGGAATTCCTGTTGACCTCCAGTGTCTTTCTTAAATGACAGCTAATGTATTGATTGAATAATTCAGGCATGTAATAGAATAAATGGTGGGAAAAAGAAAATAGAATAAATGCAAAAACTCGTTCTACCCCCCTCTTCCCCCTGAAACTGATCATCATCTGAAGGTAATCAGAAAAGCTTTGATTTATGGAAATATTGCTGTTGTTAATTACTATTTAGGACAGGTAATGAATAACTGAAGAGGTACAGCCTACATGACCTTGCCTGCTCACCTTTGATGAACAGCTTAATCGGTGCTTCCCAGATAGTATGATATGAAATGAAAATGAAAGCATTTGAAATTCAACTACATTTTCCAATTAATAGTACATTAAGTAATTAATCATGCAGAGGAGGAAAAAAGGTCATGGCTATTTTATTTGTATCTGAAAGGTTTTGTGAAGTGAGATATGTGTGAAGGAGGAGTGGGAAATGTTAAGTCATTCCTGTGTTCCAACAACCATTTCTTTCCTTCTTTTAATGTATTGTTTCAGATTATTAATGGATGTCAGTGTACATAATTTTGTTTTCTAACTACTAAATAGCTGAATTTCCCTGATTGTGGAGTCACTGACATATAGCACCTGTTACTGTGACACACGTCTTACAAAAGAGGTCAATGTATTTTGCAAGCTCCATGCTATAATTAGTGGACTGTTTGATGCTTCAGGAAGGTGTAAATTTTTGGAGCCTGGAGCATCAGTGTTCATGATGCTGATAGTCTTGTATTAACAAATTCAGAATAATATCTCCCTTAAGAAGGGAGAAATTAGTCACTTTTCAGTTTGTTTTTCAGAGCCTCTGCACTTTGTTAAGATGGTGTGGGTATTTTAAGTGCAGTGCTCTTTGTAAAATATAAAAATCTGATATTCTCAGACTTCAGGTACATCCTGTATAGGAAGAACAGCCATTTGAGGAATTTTATTTTGAGTGAATCTAAATGACAAGATAGCTTATTCTTGCATCTCCCAAACAACAGACCTGTCACTCTGAAGCCTAAGGATGAAGTGACACAGTGCTATCTGAATTTGGCAACTGATTTCTGTTCAGTTCTGCTACAGAATAATTTCCTATGGGTATAGCATGCAGATTCTTCTGGAGGAAGTATTTTTTCACAGCTGTATGTGAGATTGTGGCTACTTGATAAAATCCAACAAAACAATTGGATGTTTTGGAAATGATCCAAAACAGATACAGAAGAGGCTCTGATTTTTACTGTTATTAAAATTAAACACCTCTTAGATCACTGTTTTAAAAATTTTAATGCTTTGTAGTTGAGATCCAGAGTACAAGTAGACAGTCTCATCTGATTAGATCATGTAAAAGTTCAATCTTCAGACTTAAGAGCTATTTTGTTTCCCTGTACTGAAGTTAGTTTGTGTTTGGAATAGCACATTCTCATTCTAAAATACGTTGAGTTCCTTTGTTGGACTTGTGGAAAGTGGAGCAGTGGGACGTTAGGAAGTCTGAGCAAAGACAAGGGAAATAACTGCATGTAACAATCTGCCATGTAAGTGTTTTGTTTCGGTTTGTTTGTTTGTTTTTTTAGCATGGCTGACCTTGCTACTTACCTGATTAGATTAGAAAGCACCACTCATTAAGTGGTTGTCCAAGTACAGAATGATATGGCAATATTTGTACAGGAAAAATTGAACTGCTGCTACTTTGACTTCTGCAAAATGTTGTCTTTTTAAGCTTTTGGTAAAACCAGGGATCTCCTAGGCACTGGAGTAAGTCCACTCTTTTTCTTGTGCAATCTGAGAAAAAGAGTTTCTCAGAGTAGTGGAGAAACGGAGGTGCTCAGGCAGGTACTGTTGTCCCTATGTCTCTTCTCAAGTTGTATAATCCTTCTGATGGTCACGAAACTCCTTAATTCCCACGTTGAAGTCCTGGTTGTTCTTTGTACTGCGTGGAGTCCTCATCTCTTGGGAATCCATTATGCTATCTTAGCCTTGCTTTTAGCAGAAGAAATATGTATTCCTTTGTCTCAGAAGGAGTGCTGTTGTACTAGTGTCAGATTCACCCAGAAACGTTATAGTCGTAAAACACTGTATTCCATTTTCAAATGTCAATTTTTAGTTTTCAGTAGCTTCAAAGTGTCTTTCTTTAACCTGTCCTTTTTGTCTCTTTTTTTTCTTCTTTGTTTTGTTTCTTTTTTGTTTTTTAAATGGGAATAGGGAGATTGGGGATTGAGTTTTCTTTTGATTCTATTTCTTCTGACTTAAGAGAGAGGTTTAACTCAGTGTTTTGCTTTGGAAAAGCATAAATAGGAATTTCAGATCTAATGGCACACGTTTTGGAAGACTTTGAAAATGTGAAAGCTTTTCATAATGGAAAAGATAGTAATCATTATTGGTAAGACAAGTGTAATTACATCTGAGTAATTAATGCAACTTCAGATTTTTTTGTTTTTATAATGACCTACGTTGCATTTCCCAAATTATCAGTAAAGGCAAAAGCCACTTGACTTCTGTTATGGGAAAAGTGCAGTATGTGATGATTAATTCAGAAATAAAATGAATGTGTAGAGCAGGTGGTTGTGTTTAAATAATAACTTCTAAATTGTTGGAACTGCTGCTTACATGCTAACAACCTTTGGATTACCTGTTAAAAATTTAGAAAACTCCTGTAGTCCATGGTGTGATACAAAAGTGGCTGTACTAGATTAAGCTGAAGATTGGCTGGTTTTGAGGAAGTCTGTTAGCGCTTGCCTAAGGAAGGCTATAGAAGAAGGACAAGTGTGTGATAAGTCCTCAGCATGTTCTCTCAGTTTCCTGCTGCTTGGTATTAAGGAATTCCCTCAATCAGAAACTGTCTCTGTTTCTAACGTTCTCAATGAATTAATGTTTTTCCCTTCTTGTCTTCTCTTTACTCTCTGTGGGCTCCTATACAGCTTACAATGGGCTCCTGTAACAGTGCCAGTGTTTCCTACAGATGACGAGAAGAATAATCTCTTTTTAATTATTTTACTGCTGTATCTGTTTGATGTGTGTTAGTGTCTTATACTTGATAGGAAGTGAGCCAAGGTGATTCCTAATCTCTTTCTCTATGCCATTCCATTGTGGTTGATTTTTGTTATTGTTTTTTAATGCTTTTACTATAAAACATATACTGTTCTCTATCATCATTTTTCCTAGGTTGAATAGCCCAAGTCTTTTTTAGTTGTTCCTTATGTAGAAATGGTCCCGCAATTTGAAAATTGCATTTTGTGTGAGGTGATGTTGATATCTGAGTGTTGTATTTTTGTAGATGCAGTGATGAAAAAGAAGTCAAAGTACTTACCTTATTGTCTTTAAACCTCTTAGGGATACAGACACCTTCTGTATGTTCTAATGAGTCCTTTAGAGCTGACCTACATTTTCAGATATATGAATTTTATACATTGTTCAGGACAAGGTAGAAATTAGAGAATGCTATTAAGATGAAATCCAATTTTGGATATGGATTTTTTTTTCCGGTTATATTAGAGGACTATTAATTTGGTGCAGATAACTTCATTTTGTAGAAGATAACATAAACAATTGTGCTTTCTTATGTCACTGGAAGTTTGTGATGGGGAGGTTTTATTTGTGTTAATAATATATTTACTGATGTTTCTACCCTTAGAGGTGATAGATTATTTACCTTGTTTGGTTTGCCTGTTAAAAGCAGAATTACTCTGAGGCTATGCAGGGTCAGGGCGGGAGAGCCTGTAATGGCCTGTGTGATGGGGAACCACTTAATGAAGGACTTTTTTAATGTAAGGGCTATTACCCTCCTGGATACAAATGCAGTTTGAAGAATGCCTAAATTACAGCCAACAATAGCAATGTCCTGAGATGGACATCTTGTTTCTGATCTTTCAGACAGCTAGATAATGTGCCTGGATTGGATATATAGTAATTTTGTGAGTCAGTCTTCAATAAATCCGCAGTAAGTAAATTAATAGTAGTGGGAAAGGTCCCTGGTTGCACTTGTTGTCTAGCATGACTAAAGGAAAGCAGATTACATCTCTGAAGATGTGCTTCAGTATTAAATTGTTTCACAAATGAAACATTTATTTATTTACAGTGAATAATACTGAAGGAATTAATTTTGACTTTGCAGAAATGACTTATGACCTTGCACGTTGCCCGGTTTTAAAGAATAAAACTAAATTGTGTTCTTTGGAAAATAAATCAATGAAAACCCAGTCCTGAGCAATGAAACGTTGTGGATTCAGGTTTAGGCTGATGTTTTCAGCTCCCTAGTGGAAGACTGCTTGGTTAACTCAGAATGGAGACCATACACTATGAAGGGCAATGCAAATGACAAGTGTGTTGACAAGCAGACTTAAGCCACACTTTCATGGTAATTGCTTTTGCATGGATTTTAGGCAGAATGTCCATGGCTGCTCATTTCCATATCCTGTCGTTCCCAGATGCATTCTCATGTTACTGCGTAATCCCAGTTGCTCTGACATGCATGTGGTTGTGCAGCAAATTGGGTCAAGGAGCAAGTATGGATTGAAAATAACTTTGGGGCGGGAGGGGGGGAAAGGATAAAGAATTGGTCAGTTTATTGACCCAGTTTGATGTGTGTCTGCAAAAAGAGTCGTTACTCTGGTGAGCTGATGAAGGAGGTATGTAAGCTGGTGGATTTTATGTGCACAGAGGTTAGATAAACCTCTGGGGTGCCTGAAAGAAATACAAAAATTACACACTTAAATTTGCATGCAACTTTAATTTTCCTGTATGAATTAGAGCTGAGATATTTGTTGTGATCTGGAAGGTTAGCTGTGCACCATTTAAGTTCTGTCTTCTGCAGAAATGAAATAGCTTTTGTGTCACCCGCATGACCCAAAATGAATTTCTATGCAGGTACCAGCATGTTCATGAAGTGTGTAAATGAGAGAGAAGAGCCCGAAGGTCATGAAATTTGTTATAATACAGATTTTTTTGCATGAATGTGACTCAGGAAGTAAAGCTGTAATGTGTAGGTCATATAGTATAGACGAGACTTTTGGCCTTTTACTTCTCTTTAGCCTGGATTTTCTCCTGTAGAAATGAAACCACCAACCCATGAATAAATTTAAATCATGTTTTTATGTATGTGGGCTGTAAGACAGATGTGAACTGGGAAGTAGTGCTTGATGAATGCTGGGTGCTTCTGAGACTTTTGTAGGAGGATTTCTTTTCAAGTATGTGGGGAACACAGAGTTCACTCCCCACTAGCAAGCCTGTGCTCTTCCAGGAAACATCAACTACCATTTGCGATTTTACAAGTTCAAACAGAACACTTCCAGGTCTCCCTATTTTAGCACAGCCTGATAAAGTTTACCAGTCCACTGAGCAGTTGTCTACTAACTTTAAGGTTTTGCAGCTGTATGGGTTGCATTGCTAGTATAAAGGTAGTAGATAAGAGGAACTATGCACAAGGGAATTTGTTTACTGACCCACGTATTGACTAAGGTGATTTGGGAAGCTAGTGGTTTGGAGTTCGGTCACAGAAAGCTTATCTGAGTCATAATGTATGGAATAAACTGTAAAAGCTTGGATCTGTGTGTGGGGCTAGTAAGAATTTTTGGTTATCTCCTTTCATATTTCTTCATGTAATGGAGTAGGTGTGCTTTCCTTAAACTAGGAATTTTTTTTTCTTTGTAGACTCCTTGGCCTTAAAAGTTAACTGGTATATATATTTTTTTCCATTTAGCTTGCCAATATACTACAGAGCTGAATCAATCTGATGTACTTACTTTATCAGAAACAGCATATTTGACTGCTTTTCTTACTCAGTAACCTTTATGGTTGGCTTCTTGTCTGTTTTATTTGTGAGTAGCATCTTTAACAGAAAGAAACCTATCTTGTTAGTGCGATGCAATTAATGTCTACTGAAAGAACACCTGTAAACATCCTGATCCTGTTTGGCTTGCTCAGTACAGTGCATTAATCAATCTATTGACCGATTCCAAGGGTTGCCTCTTGTTCTCGAGAATACTTAGCAAGCTATAAAGCGAAGAGGAGTGCAGAGAAGGCTTTACAGATAATGTAGTGTGTGACTGTGTTCTTTTACATTTAGATAAGACAGTTTTTTTAATCCAGAAATCTAGACACAGGATTAGTGAAAGCAAGGTTTTTACCTTTAAAGTTATAAGATTATATTTTGTTTCATCATAGTATTCTTCCATGAAATGTTGATTTCCAAAAAGCTCATTTGTTTTTGAATAACTTGCTGTTGCTTGTATGCCCCACATTTTTTGTATTTTCAGTATTTTACTGCTCTCAGAAATGTTTTAGAACCTATCAGATACTTTGAGCAGAGTTTATACAAACTTCAGTGGAAGCTATATAAAATGCTGCCTATGCTGCCTTCTGAAAAACTGTTCCTTTTTTTTTTTTCCCCTTCTTTTTCTTTGTACAGTGTGTTTAGCATGTTAGTTCATTTCTTTCTCTGAGGTAATTAAAGTGAGCTGAAAAAATAATTTTGCTATGGGTAGAGATACAAAGAAGTAGTTTTAACTTGTCCAAATCTACTTCTGCCATGCTGGTACTGAAAGCTACACTGCTATATGCTGGTGTTATCCTAGCATTCAAAAGTGTTCTTGTCCATTATGCAGCTCTTTAGCTTTGCTTTTCAGCATCACAAGAAATTCAGGTAACACTGGTCATCACTGTGACCACTTCTGGGCAGCTCTTATTGCTCCAAGTGGAAATGTTTTATTCTTTACATGCAGTCAGTTACTGCCTGGGGGAACTGTCAGTAAGAGGCATTACCTGAAGTTGCTATCTTGATAGCATTGCAAAGGGTGAGCAAAAAGGAAAATGGTACTGCTCTATCCTTTCAGTGTTAAGGGCAAAAAGAGTCTGAATAGCATGTTGTCACTTTGGAAGGTGTTTCAGTTTATTGAGGCTTTTGCAGTTCAGAATGTGCAAGGCTGGAAGCCAAAGTGTGGTTTCTCCCTGCTTACCTGCATGACAAGGAGCAAGCCAGCCCACCGTTTGAGTGCTATGAGTACTGGAGTACTGTGGACTGCTGGTGTGCCCTTGACCTGCCCTTGATTTCTCCCTGAACTGTTTTTTGTGTGTGTGTGTGTGTTTTGTTATCTGTGTCTTTTTCTTCCCCCCCCCCCCAAGTATAACAGTTGTTTACCTGTCCTTAGGTTTTTTGGCTACCTTGGAACATAGTGCAGGGCCAAGTCTGAGTTAATGTGGTGCTACTTCTCTTACATGACTGTGTTTGGCTCAGAGCATGGGCACATCTCTCTTGCTCCTGCCCATGTAGCATGGCATGGTTCAAACATATCCAGTGATTTTGTTCCTTTTGTTTGGCACCATTTGGCTGGACTCCTTCACATACAAGATGAGGACTGCATGTGTACTTGTTTTGCTCCTGTCTCCTGCAAGTCTGGATGGCCTTCTCCCTTCTCTTTCTACTGCTGCTCACGTTTCTATCTGCTCCTTTCTGCAGCGTCGACATCTCTGTAAATTGGCCTGACTGGAAACCTTATTCCTCATTTCTTCCCTCCCACTCACCTGAGTGTAATTTTTAGTAGTCTAATGAATGCCAGATTGAAACTGTAATGTAACTGTAGGCTGCCCAGTAGGAGATGTAGAGGAAACCTTATTAGCTGTATGGGAAATAAATAACTTTACTACCTGTAACAGGGAAAGTAAAAGCGATATGGGAACTATTTGGGGGAAGCACTAAAGTAATAACACCATTGTGTATGAAGAATAAGAGTGTCAAGTCAAGATGAGGTGGAAAAAAAACTGTAATAGAATGAGTAACTTACAGTGGTAGGTAACACAGATTATTGTTAAGCAATAATCTCCAGAAATCGGGCAGGCAGAGGGCAAGGTGTTGTAGTAATTCTTTGTGGATAGGTAACTTCTCACTTATGTCACAGGGGAGATGGAGCCTCTTGGAAGTGTAAGTGAAGCTGTGAGCTGCTTTAAATGCAGTGTGATGTAGAAGTGTTCACAATCCCTCTTGTTTTAGAGGACCTCTTTTACAATTGTAAATATCTGTATCATCTGTGTACCCACAACCAAAGCAAAGGTAACACAAACAGAAGAAGAGATAATGCCTTTAAAACTATTGACAACAAAAAAAACTTAAGAAGAGGTAAAATTCAGGAGGGCACTTAACAGGCACAAAACAAAGAGGAGTCTTCCTCCATGTTTTTCCATATGTTCTATCTGAAATTTTCCTGTCTGCTTAAATATTGATTTCTGAGCTCTAACCCTTTTGTTGCTCAGTATGTAATTTATGTTCCTTTGTTATGCTTTTGCTTCAAGTCCCTGCTGATGCAGCAATCATTGGTGGTTTGCTAATGGTGACTAAAGCAGCAGTAAGAATAAAAGTATATTATTTTACGGAACAGAATCTGACTGATTTAAACTTTTTTTTTCCTGAAGTCATAGTGAACAAATTAGACAATTGTTTGGGAAACAGTGAGATATTTAGTTTGGGCATTTCTGTCCTTACTTGTACAAATACGTATTCAAATTGCTGTTTTCAGGCTTGTTACATGCAGACTAAAGCTTGTTTCTCTTTCAGAGGGAGGGGCATTCTGGCTGGGATTTTTCTTTTGTTCCATTTCACAGCATTCTATATGAATTTATTGAAAAGGCAAGTCTTTTTTATTGGGGTGTCACACTAAGCTCATTTACATGTATGTATGTATACTGTGAATAAGCAGTTACTGTAGTGGATTTATTAGAGAAGGAGCAGGTCTGTGAGTATATGTAAGGTATGGAAACAGACGCAGTTGTTACTTTGTCTTCTGAGTGAAATTTATGTTTACTTCTGAATGTTTTATAGGTGATGTTGCTGCCTCAGATATAGTAACATCCAAAGGTCTCTTCCTCTCTTCTAATCTCCCCCAGAACCCGGAAGTGTCATCTCATTTAAAATTGTTTTAGTATAGATTATATAATACTATTCATAAATTAAATTCATAAAAAATATGCTCTACAACAATAAAAAACTAAATGACCTTTTAAAATGCAGAACAGTTTTCCGTTCCAAAATATGTTACTTCTGTCCAAAGGTGAGTGGATTTTAGTGAGATTTAAACTGTAGCCAAAACTAGCAAGTAAGGAAACTTGAATTAAATCGTGCATTTTTAACTCCAATTTGCATTTTACATCATTAGTGTCTATTTTCAAATAGGAAAAAAAAAAAAAGGCACAGTTTCTAGATACGTTTGCGATGCGCAGTGCAGGACTGTCAGGGGTATACCAGCTAACTTCATGTTTCTGAGCAGCAGAGGAGGCTCACCTTTACAGCTGTTACCCAGTTGGCACTGGGACAGTGTTGCACAGCGCTGGGAGGATGTGCTTATTTTCATGCATCTAATATATTGTGTAGAACATGTATGCACCAAAGTGCTGATTAGCAAGGAGGGATTCTTGAGTACTTCATCACTGCTTAGAAAAAAACATTTCACTGTTTAGAAAAAGTGATAGAGTAAAGCCAAATAAAAGCTTCCTCTTCTTTTGTCTTTCTGAAAGAGTAGTTATCAGTATGTAACAACTATTTACTGTATCTTGGATCTAACCTCTTTTTAACTCCCTTGATGGAGAAAATCTAGCCATGTATAAACACAAATCAGACATGCTGTACTATTTTAGAAAAAGTCAACAAACAATATGAACTAAGCATTTCTGTCATGCTCTTGGTTTCTCTTAACTAATTCCCATGAATGATGGATCAGCAAGCTCAACAGATTCATGCAGAAGAAACTGTTCTTCTCATTAATTTTTCTTCTTCTGTCTGCTAACCCAGACTTTACCTTCTATCCACCCATGTCTCCCACTGTGCGTGTGTTTGCAATAAACTTATTGATTGCTTTGAGATCTCCAAACTCATGAACTTTGGTAAAGGAGATAAAAATGTACAGCAGAGTAAAATTTGCAGTTTCAGAAGTGAGTGCCCGTATGCTGGCAGTAGATGGTTTTGCCTGGGCTCTTTTTTTGGCTTTGGTGTGTTGGGAGCAGGGTGCTTTGGCTTTGGGCTTTGTGGGTGTGCTCTTGTGACTTTCCTTCTGACTGATAGTAACAGTTCTGCTTTCTAATTAGGCTACAGTTGCAGGTAGATTTAAAGCTGATATAGGCTTCCAATTTAAAGCTGATATAGGCTTCCAATTAAGCTGCAGCTTCACAGTGAGACAGCCTACCACCTTACTGTTGCTATAAAGAGATTATTTTGCTTAACTGCCTCTCTTCCCCACCTTCGTGCTTCAGCTACCTTCTCTATCTCACTTTTCTCATCAGAGCTTACTGAGTGCTGATGTAACAAATTGTCCCAGGAAAAAAATGTAGCTGTTATTTTCCTGAATTCAGCTGGTTTTGTGAATTGAGTTGACTCATGGAAAAGTCTGACTAGCATCAGAGCCAGCAGCATAAGGGAATGAAGGAGGAGATACATAAAAATGAGGCTGGCAGGGAGTTATTAGGTCATGCCACCTGTTTGTGAGCAGCAGCTTGTCTTTCTTGATTAATGCCGTCTAATTTCCACCCTGTCAGCCCCAAGTTTTTCATTACGTGGTCCTGCCAAATGCCCTTGGTTAGGTCTTGTGTGAAATCAAGAGATGAGTCCATTCATCTCAGTAATCATGCAGTGGATATGGGTTCATGCCTAAGTACCCTCCCCAGGTTTTGAGAACCCCTTAAATACCTTCTTTGTAGATTTCTATTGGTATATAGTCCAAAGCTCTCAATTGTGTTGATAACATTTTTGTTGTGATATGTTCATGCTGAACTTCATTAAATGGATTTGGGATATTATCAGTTAAAAAGTGATGGTTACCTAGGAGCAAGTGACTGTAAAAATGAAACTGCTGAATCAGGTAATGCAGCCTACTCAATAAAAAACCCTGTATACCATAGCTTAAAGGATTAGCAGGCCAACACGTACCAGGAACCTTTTATACATAAAAGCAGATTATTCCCTCAAGAATAAATACATTTTTGCAATATGGTCAGCTGATCTAATATAGAAAGAAAAAAGTTACTATGTAAATTCACTTACATTTACACTTTCATTTTACTGATAATTACAAAATTTAATTTACATGTATAACTTATATAAATATGAAATTATCTTCATTTAATATTCATGTAGAATTTATGTAAAGATTTTGATTAAAGAGAGTGAAAGAAGTAAAACTACTAAACAGAAGATTGCTTATGGGTAAGGATCAAAGGACAGATCAACACCAGTGATGTTATATTTATTGAGTGTCTGTTACAGCTCATCTGTCAAGAGCAGAAGGTAGATGGAATTTTTTTTATATGGCTGGTGAAAGTGATATTTACATCACCGACTTAGGGGAGATGCTACCCTCGCAAAAGAGGAAGAGCTACTGGATGATGGTGGAGGACAGCCTCAGCTGAACCAACTGTGTGACCATGTGACTTGAGTTTTCAATCCTGAGAGAAGTGAAAAAGATGATCAGCAAAATTACAAGTCTTGTGCTCTTGAAAAGCAGATTTGGACCTGTTCAGGGACCTGCTTGGCAGGGAGGTGCCCGGAAGGGCAAAGGGGCCCAGTAGAGCTGGTTGATCAAAGGCAGCCTCTCAGAGCTTGAAGGATGAGCTGTTGCCATGTGCAGAGTGCTGAACAAGCATGGCAGAAAGCTGTCTTTGATGAAACTGTTGCTCCTCGCTGAGTCCAAGCATGAAAAGTATACACATAGAAACAGATGTAGGGTCTAGTTGGGGTGGATGCAGAGACATTGCTTGCCTGGGAAAATGTAACATTGCACCATCCTTGAGATGGGCAATAAGGAGGTTGAAGGGAATAGCAGGCTGCTCTGAGGAGGTGATGGAGCAGATTGTTTTAGAAACCATTTCCAAACATGTGAACAACAAGAATGGAAGGCAATATTATCTGATCTAATATAGTTTTGCAAAAGATTAGTCATACTCAGGAAGTCTTAGTGCTTTCTTGGTGTGGAAAGGAAGGGACTCTATGTCGTATACCTTGACCTTAAGCTAGGCCTCGACAGTCTCTTATAAGTGTACAGCTAACGTCTCACCAGTTCAGTGATGTCAAAGTTCATAATATTAGTGGAAAACTGGCTGGAGTCAGAGCTGCGGTCAGGTTGCAAAATCCCGCAGGTGGTCAGGAAATAGTGGCATCGCTGAAGGGACAGTACTGGGGAAAATACAGTTCACTACCTTCATTGTGCTGGAGGACCTGATTGTATTTGGAGGGACCTGGACAAGTGATAGAAACAAATTAGAGAAATTGACTGACAGGAACTTCATGAAAGTCCTTCCCCGCTTTTCAGCGTTATTGTGCTGTGTCGGGAGTTCTCTGTCCATTTCTGGGCTTCCTTAGTATGAGAGGGGCATGGACACAGAGTACTGAATCCAGCAAAGGGTTTCTAAGCTGGTTGGGGACCGTAGCACAGAGTGCCCAGGGGAAACTGAGTGAACTGGGACTGTTCAACCTGGAGAAGAGGGCTGGGGAGAACTTTTTTGTTGTTTAGAATGACCTGATTAAAGGATAAGTAAGAAGAGGAGATGCTCTTTTTCTCCTTGTGATAGAATGGGAGATGATAGACACAAGTTCAAATGGGGGAAATTCTGATTAGATACTTTGAAAAGAACGCTTACTATGAGTATGGACAAACACAAGCAGATGCCTGAACAGGTGAGATTTCCATCCTACAGGTGCTAAAACTAGCTAGCTCATCTCTTGTTTTGAGCTTGATTTGAGCATTAGGGTGGAGTAAAATGACCTACAAGGGTCCCTTCCAATCTAAACCATTCTGTAACTCTATGAAATCATGCATATGAGGATGCTGATAAAAAAATGAATATAAATGAATGATTGCAAAATGAAGTCAGTGCAAATTAAACAGGAAAAATCAACAAGCACATTTAATAATAGTTTTAAAAAGCACAGAACAACTTGGAATATCAGTAACAACTACTAAAAAATAGATCCGTGTTAAATGAGTAGGAGACAACAGTTTGCGTATAGGTCCCTTTGAATTAAACCCTGGATATTTTTTTATGATCAGCTACATTTTATATTGCGGGGTTTTTGTTTTTGTTTTTTTGTCCTCTTCTTCGATGTGATATTGTCATTGCATGAGCTAGGACTTTTTTAAGAGAAGTAATGAAATAAAACTTTTGATGACATTTAAAGGAAAACGTCATTCTGAAGACAATTGACACAATATTGTCATTAGAGCAATATCAAGGGATGAATGTGGTGTCAAAAGTAGCTTTATTATGAAACTAATTTCTTAAACAAAATATTCTTTGTTTTGATATCTGTGTTCAGTTAGCCATTTATGATTAACTGTATCTGTGGCACTGTGACTTGAAAAAGCAGTGATTTGAGAAGATCTTTGGGGGTCACTGGCAGTCTTAAAGCCAAGCATGGATGTAAATAATAGTTGGAGTGTAAAATTGTTGGTAGGCAGATATAATTGCATCTGCAGTGAGCACTTACCCTTGTAATATTATTCATTTCAAAACCAGATTCTGACAAACTAGAAAGAACCAGAGACAGGTTAAAGATTCAAATGAGTGCCTCTTAGGCTAAAGAATAATGATCTCCTTCACCGAGACATATTTCCCTTCACTTCAAGCTTTGTCCAGTTTTTAGATCTCAGAGGATGACCCCACATTCTCCATTATGTGCATCAACAAACAGGTCCTAAGAGTGGCATCAAGACCGAATACTACAGCTGTGAATGTGCTTAGAACACTTCATAGTGCTTCACCTCTTTCCATTTCCTTGGTTTAGTTGGCTGTTAAAATGTGGGAGGTCACAACAATGCTGTAGACAGAGATGTGTGACTCCTTCTGGGACCTGCCACTAAGGACAGGACTTGATCCTGCCAGGATGGATACTTCTCTGTCTGGTTTTTAAGAAGTGGAGTTGACATCTTGAGGGAGCTGCAATGGGCAATAAGACACAGCACTTCTGCTCTAGGTATTATATCTGAACATTTAAGCACTACTTTTATAAGGTTTTAATAGTGAAGCAGTATAAGAAGCAGTGTATCGAACTGTCCAAACTTGTACTAACGTTACCACTAGCTTTCTCATTCTGGGGGTTTTATGTGTGGTAGTTTGTGTTAGAAGTAGTAATACTTTGGAATTTAACCGTTTTGTGATAGAATAGCCAGAGGATAATTTCTTTTTGTCATTTTGACAGCTGTGGCTTATGTATACTTTCATGAGAAGGCCTTCATTAAATCAGGGATTTGAACAGATCACTCAACTATCAGTTAACGGGCTACAAGAAGGCAAATGAAAATCATTGTTAATGGTTAGTGAGGGATTTCTTTTTTTTTTTTTTTATTTCTCCCACGAATAAATTAGAAGTATTAGATTTGTCAGGAGAACAGGTAAGCAGTGCTGTACAGATCTTTGCTAAGTGTTTCCTTTTAACTTCTGAAAAAGCAACTGAGGAAAATCGTTGCTCTTTTAAGAGTCATGTACTGACTAGTACTGGATTGGTTGGAGACATTAAATGACTTCCCTGCTGGGAGAGACTTTCAAATACACCTGACTTAAATAGATGAACATTTATCTTCCATGTGCTTTCATAGCTTTTCTTAACGTGCTTCCTGTTAACAAAGGTGTTTGTGTTTGAATGTTTGTCTCTTGCATCCCATCTGCTCCGTCTCTTCAATTTCTAACAGAAATCTTAATTATAATAGCATTTGTGTTTGTGTCACTTTTGTTCCCCAAGTAAACTGTGATTATCGCTCATTGGGATCTACTATCACTACAGGAACACATGAAATGATAAATTAGAAGTTTTACTCGAGTTTTCTGAGGTCTACTTCAAAAGTAATTCCTCCTATTTTATTATTTTGGCTCACGGCATCAAAGGTGGGTGTCGGTGGTACGCAGTAGAGACTGAACCTTCCAACCAGTATTCCAGTACATGTTGATGACACGTGGCAGATGGCAGCAGAGGGGCAGGTGTCTGACATAGAAATGCCTATGAGGCAAAGGTGTGGAATTGAATTCCTCCACGTAGAAAAAATGACACCCGCTGACATTCATCATTGCTTGCTGAACATTTGTGGAGACCAAACAGTGTGTGTGAGTGCAGTGAGGGAGTGGGTGGTGCTTTCCAGCAGTGGTGGCAGTGACAGTGGGCCCCGCTGGTGCAGATTTTTATAAGCATGATACACAGGCTCTTATTCATCTCTGGCAAAAATGTTTAGCTAATGTTTGTGACTGTTGAAAAGTAGTGTTTTGCATTTGAGATCTTAGTTAAAANCGATCGTCCACCAGGACACCCAGGTCCTTCTCTTCAGAGCTCCTCTTCAGCAGGTCATCCCCCAGCCTGTACTGGTGCATGCAGTTATTCCTCCCTAATGAGGAGAAGGATGATTATGAGGAGGATGTTTTTCCTAAACAAAAAGAATAACTGTAAAAACAGTGAAGAAACTGTTTCTTTCAGAGAAAAAAGTCATAGAATTGTTTGAGTTGGAAGGGACCCTTAGAAGGGTCCAACACCCTTGCAATGAACAGGGACACTCCTACAGCCAGATCAGGGTGCTTGGAGCCCTGTCCATCCTGACCTTGAATATCTCCAGGGATGGGGCTTCCACCATTTCTCTGGGCAACCTGTTCCAGTGCTTTACTACCCTTATTGTAAAACAACCTTTTTCCTTACATCCAGTCTAAATCTGTCCTCATTTAGTTTAAACCCATTTCCCTTTGTCCCTTCACGGCAGACTCACCAAGAGTCTGCCACCTTCTTTCTTGCAGACACTCTTTAGATACTGGAAGGCCACTATCAGGTCTTCCCGGAGGCCTGTCTTCTCCAGGCTGAACAGCCCCAGCTCTTTCAGTCCGTCCTCAAAGGGGAGGTTTTCATCCCTTGCATCGTTTTAGTGCCCCCCTGTGGACGTGCTCCAACAGGTCCATGTCTCTCCTGTACTGAGGACTCCACACTCAGATGCTTAGAATGATGGAAATCAGAATCTTGTGGAACTGAAATTTATGATACTTAAAAATAGCCTCAAAAATTATTATTTATTTTAAGATCTGCCTAAAGATTTTGTAATTTACCTCCCCCAGTCCTGTAGATAATTGCTCAGGATATGGCACCATGTTGCAAGAAGTAGTCATATGGTTTTTAAATATAATTTTCTGTTACAATCTTCTATCTGTCCTACTGTTTGTCTTTCTGCCTTCACCCTTTCTTCAAATGTAAAGTGTAAATTTGGGATTAAAACTTTGAGGACTGTTGAGTAACTTCTCTAATAATTCTGAACTAGATCGAACAGCTTAATTTGAAGAAAGAAAATCTACAATTAAACTGAAAATAGAAGTTATTCTGTTGACAAGATTACAAGATCTGAAGCTGGTGGACTGAATGTTTAAATTTTTTGTCTGGTTTCATAAATATTTTATAATTCTGTTTAAAAGTTTATAATATAATAAAATTTAGGACAGAAAAAAATGAATACTCCAGTTTGAAAATGAAGTTATTCTTTTCTTTTTAATTTTTGATTTTCTATTTTCCGTTACTGAATTGAATTTCTATATAGTCTGTCCTTGGATCATTTCCAGGAATATTAGGGAATGTTTTATGCAAAACACTAATGAAAAGTTACTTATAATTCATCAATTATCACAACAAAGTCTTTCTTCTGTAATGTAATGGGCATACTAGTTTTCCTGTAAGGTTTGACATGCTATAGATCTGAAGGAACCAAACTTTGGTCAAAGAGCTGAACTTAAGTTGTATACTAATTCTTTCCATGATTGGAATTGATAGGAAAGAGAATATTTTTTATATGATATAAGCAAGTGAGTTTAAATATTTTTAAAAAGCCTACACTAATTTACATGCTTTTCTAATGCATCTGTATTTAAGGGAAATTTCTAACAGGAAGAAAAATTTTATATAATGATGTTTTCCTTCGACCATGTGAGTTAATTAAAATGGTAACTATTCTTAATTCTACTTCATCACGTAAATGATGAAAAGCATTGATTTTGTACTTTGTCATTTCTTAGCCATCCATTCTCCTTTTTCTCTCGCTCTTTCACCTGTCTCCCACTCTCCTGTAATGTTTTAAACTGTTCTTATGCATATAGGAACAAGATCATAGAATAAAAGAGCATCCAAAGCTGCAGCAAGATGGTTTCAGTGCTTGCCATCAGTTTGTTTGCTTAAATTAACATATATACACAATATCTTAAGGATGGAATTATCCACTTCATGTAACTCCAAGTTTTAATCTTATGTCAATTTAATGAGATGTAAACCATTCACTGAAGTCTTAACTGATCTTTGAAATATAAATCATGAAATTATTCACCAAATGAATTTCGTAGAAAGCAGTCCTAAAGACCAATGTGTCCCTGAGTAGGTAAATGTGCTGGAGCACAGTGTAAATATGGGGGTATGTGCAATGATGTGGAGTTGAAAGATGATTTCTTTGCTCTTTATTTACTTTAGATGGACTTTACATCATATTATAAAGAATTGGACCTTTTGCTCAATAAGCCAGAGAATAGATAAGAGTTAATATTGCTGTCATGTATGACAGAATTTTAGGTTAATTATGTCTGTTTAGGGATTTTGTGTCCCTATCATAAAGAGGGAGAAGAGAGACGGTTAGCTTTCTGGTCTGGATTTTGTTCTGGTAGAACTGATGCAATGCAGTGCTAAAGGCCAGGTCTCATAGTGCTTTGAGCTTCATAATGTCATGGCCTATCTTTTGCTTTTGAATGAGATAAAAGACTTAGGTCACTAACTAAGCTATTAGGTGTTTTTACCAAGATGTTTTTAGTTTTAAGAGAGTTAAGTCTAGCCAAGAGTTCTCTCTTGACTGTTGAGTTAGATACGCAGTTATTACATGGTACTTTCCTTTCAGTCATGGTCTTTCTTTGATCTGGTATGTTCCGTGACTATCACTAGTGCTGTGTTACTTTAAATGTACCCAAATTTTTGATGTTATGCATCAGTGAAATAGGAGGTTGGAGGATCTCACCAGTGTATATAAATTCCTGAGTGAGAGTGCAGAGATGATTGAACTAGGCTTTTTCCAGTAGAGCCCAGTGTCAGGACAAGAGCCTGTGATCAGTAATTGGAACACAAGAGGTTCCATCTGAATGGTAGGGAAAACATTTTTCTATTTTTTTATTTTTAACTGTGTAAGTGACAGAACATTGGCATAGGTTGCCCACAGATGGTGTAGAGTCACCACCTTGGTGGTCTTCAGCAGCTCTCTGGATGTGGTCCTGAGCACCCTGCTCTGGATGTCCCTGCTTGAGCAGGGGACCCTACCAGCGTAAGCCTTTCCATGTTTTTGTGAAAACTTTTAATCCACTCTTCTTATTTTCTATCAGAGTGAAATACATTTTAAATAAAGTTTCTTGCTTCTGAACAGTGGAACAAAGGAGCTTTTTGGCTCTGAAAGTACTGACTAGGTCTTCAGTTCTTGTGGCCCTTATGTGTGGAAGCAGATTTGTCTTTCTCTTGATCTCTCTTAGAAGTGAGACTGGGAGATCACTGGAAAAATTATTTTGTTCTGAAGTGTTACACAGCTGTTATGACTCTTGTGTTACTTTTCTGTCGCAGGCACTTTCACTCAGTGTAACTCAAGCAAAATGTCTTCATTTTATGCCACTTTTTTGCAATCACAATTTCAGCATGTTCTTTTTCTGATAGATTTCTTATGTTGGTAGTGTTAATTTATATACAGTTTCCTGAGGCAACATAGACAGTTCTGTAATTGTTGTGGGTTTTCATTATAATGAGAATTCTACAAATAAGTAGCATGCATGTCAATATTGGAGATTTATGTGAGAGAGAGAGAGAGAGAGAGAGAGCAGGGAAAGAGTAACTCTTCAAATTTTCTTCAATCTTTGCCTATGTTTTTAATTTAGATATAGTTGTAAGATAAATCATTTTCAGGGATTTAATGTACTCTGAGATAGTACAATTTTGTAAAATTGTAGAAGGAAAATATAATTTCATTTTAGTGTTTTTAAAGTTTGAAGTTAATGACTTGCTGTATAGCAACAAGTCTATGCAGAAATTACAGATCATTGTGCTGTTAACTGGCATGCTATAGTAATTTCAAGTCTTTAAGCACTTTGTTAAGGAATGAGAAATTTGGAAATTTTTTGCTTTCCAGGAGAAGAGAACATAATTAAAGGTGGTGCAAACCCACATTTGTAAGATATGTGGCACATCTGTCAGCTGTAGGAATGCCTGCAATTGTCTACCAATCTGACACAGTAGGAATTCAGCTAATGAGATTGCTTTGCAAAAAGTGCATCAGGAAGAGGACAGGGTTAAAAATAAGCATACGTATGAGGAGAGAGAAGAGATTCATAGTGGATACAGAACTGTTCCAGGTTGTTATGGCAACTAACATTTTAGACCTATAATTACATAATAACAATGCTGCCAACTCTAAATAGATTGCATTTTTGTTATGGTTTTTCTTCAATGTATGTATTTTTTTAAAGTTGAAATATTTTCCATAATATGCAGCATTTGAAATACTCTTTAAATGATTGTGTAACATCAGTATATTCTTACTTCTGTTCAACTACAGTGAACAGCAAACTAAAACTTAGTAGGATAAATCTAAAAAAACAAAATACAGGAAAACTATACATGATTTTGATACCAAAGCAATTTGTTCCTGCTTAAACTTGTAAAACAGCTGTAAAAATGCAAAGCTTAGGATATTTGTTAGCTTTGCTTTATTTCATGAATTTTTCCTGACTTTGAAATCAAGCAAATCACGCTGTTTCCCACAGATCATCCCAGGAGAGTAAAGCCTTTGAAAATGTACAAAAATAATAACCTGAATGCGTAGTGTAGGTATTTGCTCTAATTGTCCCTAAAGGGAGAGCAAACATATTCTTCCTGACGCTTCCTGAAGCCAATTTTTTTTTTAAATCTTTGTGTAATAAATGCTAAGAGAGATAAAATAGATTTAAAGTTGCAGTACTACCAGTCCATTTTAGGATTTGGTGCATACTATCATATACTACTGTTTGATCAAATCACTATAAAAGTCACAGTGATAGATGAGTTTAATGTTATAATTCTGCCTTGTTTTTCCTGATGGTATTTAGAGATCTTCCTGCATCATTTGTGCAAGGAGGAGAAGATAAATATGGGAAAGTAGTTGCTTTAGTTCAGAATTTGCCAATTATTTAATGCAGTAGCTAGGTAGTAGCTCAGTAATTTGAAAAGAGTATGAGTACATTGGAGATAAAGAAAGGAAAATATACTCCTTCTACGATATACTTAGGTATAGCCCTCTAAATTTCCTCCAGGAGGAACTCCAGCAGGACATCAGAGATTTTAAGCAAGGTGTTCTTCTGCCCATCTCAAAAATCATGAAATTGTCACTCCCGTTTAGTTAAGTACGCTTGGAGCATTGCTACTTGGCTGACAAGTTTTTCCTGATTAATAAACAGGCAAAGCAGGTATACTTAATTCTTCTTCCAGCTAATGTTACAGTGTTGAATCTTCTGTTCTTTAACCCTTCAGCTCTTCCCAGGTGTGTCAGAACTGTGTTGTACAGCTTGCATAAAAAGTCAGTAGAACTAAGTTGTTCAAGTCTTGCTTAAAATTCTTGTCGTGCTGGAGAGTACTGGGTTATATTTTTCCATGCTTTGTGAATATTGTTACTTATATCACAATTGTTGGATTTGTATTCCTGTTGTGGCAACAATAAGCAATTGCTTGATATTCCTGAGTCCAGATTTGTGTTACTTAGAAAAACGTAACAAAAACAAATGTACTCTCCCATTTTTTTCTAATAAGAGCATGTTGTAAAATAAGATAAAGGTCATTCCTGTTGGTAAGTGTGATCTTTAATGTATGTAATGGTTATATGGGAATAAAATGGTGACATCAATTTTCTGCTGATTTGAAAAGTGGAGAGTTTAGCTGAAAGAAGGCTGACAGCCTGACAGAGAAGGCTTGAGCTGTGAATTCAGGCTTTGATAGCAGTAATTGAAGAGTGATGTTGCTGCTAGTGCTCAAGGTCATATTTTTTAAAAATATATTAGAAGAGTAAATCATTTATTAATGAGGAGGCTGGGATTGAGTACAAACCCTGGAACATTAAATGTAATGTTGCAATCATGCTATCCAAGACGAAATTTTAGTAGGAACTTGCTAAAAACATAGAAGTTAATTAAAATCTCAGCTTGCTGAGAACTGTAAGGAATTGAGGGCTTGGAGGATACAAATACTGATTAATTAAAAAGAATATTCCAGGTCACCTTATTACAGGAAAGCTCATTGTGCTGTTTGCATGTGTACATGTGGTATGAAAATGTTCTTCACCAGAGGGTTTTCAGACACTGGAACAGGCTCCCCAGGGCAGTGGTCACAGCCCCGAGTGCCAGAATTTAAGGAGCATTTGGACAATGTTCTCATGCATAGGGTTTGAATTTGGGGTTTTTGTTGAATTTTGTTTTGAATTTTTTGTTTTTGTTGTTTGTTCCAGGAAGTTGCAGAGGGCTCTCATTGAATGGCAGAATGATTTTAAACTTAATATTACAGTTCATTTACTCGTTTACTTGGGCATAAGTCGTAGTTCACTGTGAAAAGTCATTAGCAAATACTGAGTCAAATATTATATTACTGTGAAAGGGGCTGGGTGGGAAAACAAAGCGTTTATAGTCTACAGGGAGATTGCAGCTTTGTACCGTGGACCTTGCCCACTGCAGGATAGAGACAATAGAAGGAGATTGGTCTTACTAATAGTTCTTTTACTGAATGAGAGGAAAAATTACAGTTGTTGGCACTGCCGTGTCCTAGGCAATTTAGGTAATGTTTATATTCATGTCAGTTTGCAACAGACTCCAGGGAAGAGCCAGCTGTGACGGTTGGTTGACCCTTTCTCAGGTGGCATAATCTTCCAGTCCAGTTCAGTTTTACTAGAATTACCTTTGTAGATGTATGATTGCTTATATGCTGCTGTTACATATCTGTTAAAATACTGCTTTTTGGAGGAGCCTTAAGTTTCCTACAGTTTATAAACCCCTTTTCATAGCATTTGTTTTCGCTTATTTGCCCTGCTATTGTTGACACAAGAAATGTGTTATGTGGCTAAGGAGAGCATGGTTGGGTGATGGTGGTGAGCTTGAATTGAGAATTTTCTTTACCAAGATGGCTGCACAAATCAATAGTGCTTTCCTCTTTTCACATGATCAGGACTGTATTATTATCTGAAAGGAGATATTGTGTCTGAGGGGATACCAAAGCAGAGTAAAGTGTGATGACTGTTCCTGACTTGATGATGAACTTCGAAGAGCACTGCGTAGTCAAGAGCAACTTGGACAGTAGAAGTGAGAGCACATTTATTCTAGAGATTGTAAAACTGTGGAATAAAATACAGAGGAATACAGAAAAATTTTTATTGGAATTATCGCAGAACAATTGAATAGCAGGAATGAGACAACGAAATCAAGCAGTGCATCACAATGTATATATGTATGTTTGCACATAATAATGAAATGTTTTGACAAATGAAAGTACAGCTGGACTAAAAGATGTGCTGGATAAACTAGTGAATGATAGGACTGTTGGCACCAGGGTTTAGTGTTAAATTGTGCTTCATGAAGTTCTTGATCAGCTAGTTGGAATCTAGGAAAAGATTAGTCCATTTCCTGTGCTGTTTCTTAAATGCATGAAGCGACTAGTGTCACAATGACTATGATATGTTTTCAGAGGTGTCCACTTCTTTCTCCAACTCTATTCAGGCATAACCAGAAGAGCTGCTGTTAGAACTAATGGTTTTGCAGTTGTGGATCATTCTAAACTACCTTTGGGAAGGCATAGTTGTTGGCAAGCTAGTTCAATACTCAGTTTTTGATTTTGCCAGAAGTTGGATATTATCTGGAGTGCAAATGGCCCAATGGGTAGTAAAAACAGCTTTAAATTAACTTGTGAAGCTGCCCTATCTGGGTAGCTTTCCTTAAGTTTTGTGGTTTTCCAAGCAGTATGGAAATTACTCTGAGACTATAATTGCTCACATGGGGGGCAGTAACAGGACCTGAAAAGTCTCGGTTCTGTGCTGCATGGATTAGAGGTACTGCGGTGGGAACTGGAAGAGGCACAGTGGGAGCTACCTTGTAGAAACTCGTGTTGGTTTAACAGCTACCTTTCTTGTTAAACACCGAAAATTGACTTAGAATGTGCTCTTTTAAATTATCCAACGTGGATTATTGTTGGTCTACTGTCATTCAGATATATCCTCTGAAAGGCGTTGGTTTATTTATTTATTTATTTATTTAGTTTATTTTAATGGCCATTAACTTGCATAACTCCTTGAGCAGCTTGGATTAGGGGTTCTTGAAGCTGAGGAAGCTCAGAAGGGAACTGCGAGGTTGCATTCATTTTGTGGATCAATCTGTTACTTATTTTCTGAGTTGTAAGTTACATAGTTCTGCAATGCCTTCACATTTGTAGAAATGTTGTTGTGTAATCCAGTGTGAATTGCTATTTATCTTCTTCATACAGTCCAGAGTACTGTTTTCTGTCTAGAACTGATTAAAAGTACATTTTTGTTGGTAATGTGTTGTAATTGAAACTAAACAATTAATTTTTAAAGTGCATTAAAAGTAATTATCTTCCTACCATTTTATTTTCTTTATTTCTCCACCACTGGAAAGCAAGGAGGCAACATCCAACATTGCTTTTCATTCATTTAAAGTGTGAGTTTTGATTCAGTTAAACATATTCTGTTAAAAAATGCAAATAGAAGTGTTGACAGGCTGCCTAGCTGCAAACAGGCAGGCATGTTTTTACACCCCTTTCTTCACAGAAGATCTGATTTGATAGTCTTATAAAGAGTTTATGGAAAAAAATTCTTCTGTTTTTCATCCTATGAGCTCTCTTCTGTCTTGTTGGGAGATTTGAGCAGCAGCAGACAGGTGCTGCTCTCAGCAGCGCTGGGGAGATATCTTCTGTTTCAGTGCTGTCAGTGTGAGAGGGCTAATGGGGAGAGGGTTTGGTAGCCAGCTGGTTCATCTGTGTATCTTAGGGTTGTTCACAGTAGATATTCAAAAGTGGTAAAGCTTTTACGTATGTACCACTATCCTGGTTTCATCGGAAACACCATTAGTAGCTCAATGATGTTGCTGAGTGATGGGAGCACACCAGGGGACTTTATAATCCAGCATCAGGGTCTGGCCAGGGCCAGCACAGGTGCCTGAATTAGGCCAGGGGCTCTTCTGTACCAGGTGACACCACGTTGATGTTATAAAGCTCCAGGCAGGTGGTTGGGGTGGCTTCTGTTCAAGCGCTGTGGGGTGCTGGTTGGTGGAGGTGAGACCTTGTGGTGCTGTGTGGTATTGTGCTTCGTTGTACTGTGCATCAAGTGTCAAATAACTGCAGTTATATATGCTATCATTGCATTTTTATTTCCATTTTCCTCTTCTGTCATAGTAAATAATTTTTATCTCAACATGTGAGTTTTATTTTGTTTCCAGTTCCCTCCCTCATCTCTCCTGAGGCAGTGTGGGAATGATTGCATGATGTGAGCTGCAACTGGGTTACACCACAACAACCACCCGTTCCTTTGCAATGAAAAAGTAAACAAGCAGAGAAAAAATAGTCTGTTGCCACTACTAAGCATTTAGTTTTCCTGAGGAATGTTTTTATCCCCTTGTTTTGTTACATATTTTTTCCCTATTACTATGTTTCTTTCTAAATGTAGTTCCTTTAGGTTAGGGAACAAGCTGGTGTGCAGAAGAAGGAGCTCATGGGTTTTAGAGTATTTACACATGCTTTGAATATTCTTCTTGTTTCTTACTGAAATGTATTGATCAGTGAATTGGAAGTACTAAACTGTAAGAAGTAGATTAGAAAATAGTTAAGGGTTTTTGCATTCCATGAGAACTAACCTTCCCTGGCATTTGTAGACATGTGGAGGGTGCTTGTGCTAGACAGGAATTGCTTTTCTTAGTGTTAATGGCACAGGTTCTTTGTTTAGCTATTTTTGCAGAAAGACTTCAGCCAGTAATAAAATTAAGTTATAATCAGTTATTCAGTTAGATGAACACTTTTTTGTTTAGATTTGCTCAATGGGGACTTTCATGAAGTATGTGTTGAAATTGCTTTTGGTGCATTCTTGACAGCCCTTGTTCATGTCATCTTGCCCACCTTCCCTGGAGTAGTGAGAGTGCAAGTTTTTAGGTATTTTTCAGCAGTTGCAATTCAACAGAGAGTCCAGGCTTGGCAAAACAGCTTGAGGTTTCATATGAGTAAATCTTTTATGTATTATATAACTGGGATGGCATATGAGCTAATATTCATCTAGTTGCCTCTGGAATACATATTTTCAGAGATGTTAATGATTTGATTTATTTAAAGTTAATACATATAGGACTTGGTTCAATGCTGTGTGACTTCACAAGAAAAAACATTGTATACTGAGCAGACTGTATCAGGAAAGCAGTTTACATGGATAAAATGTTTTTGTAGGAGACCAGAAAGAAGCTGTGGCAGGCAAGCAGTGTGGCAAAACATAGCTTGGCCAAAATGGCAGCATGATGTAAGGGCTGTACAGAGATAAGAAGGTGGAAGATACAAAGGATTTTTGTGAAGTGGCAGAAGATATCTTAACTCCATCTCACAAAAAGGGAATCTAAGAATGAGTGGGAAATGGAATTTGTGGGTAAGGGCTATTCACTGGATTCCATTGCCATTTGTACAAGTATAGCTTTCCAGTCAGACTCATAGTGCTCATCTCATAGTTGCCAATACTTCTTTCTTGGTGGAAAACACATAACATTTAGTAGTGTTTCAGAAATTTTAATTGATGCAGACAGTCTGCATTGGTCTCAGCGTGTGCTTTCTTTGTCCTTTCAGTTCTCCCTTGGGGAAGGTTGAGAAGAGCCCAGCATGGGACTTGTTTGGGTGCTTTAAGTTTATTTTCATTGCTCGCGAAATGGTTGAAGTTTTTCATAATCCAGTGACTTAATTAGGTAGTTCTCTGTAGAGGAGGACTGAAAGCTGTTCCAATGTGGTCTTCTTTGTGTTGCTTGTGCACCTACTTATGTGGAACAAAAACCCTTAAGTAATGTATTTTTATTGCTTATTCACTTAATGGCTTCTCTACTGAAATTAAAGTAATAGACAGTGCTTGTGTGATACAGATACTGGCCTTAAGTGTATTAAAGTCACTGAATTGATGCTATCTACCAAATGTTATATTACCAACTACTTGAATACTTGTTGCCACAGCAATCCTGTTCTTGAATTTGGAAGCCTGAAATTGGGAGGTTTTGCTTTCTAAACAAAGAAGTTGTTTCTAAAGATGTATGTTGAGAAAGATGTTTCCTGGGACTCCTGAATAAAATTATTTTGCACATTAGAACTCTGTGTTCAGACAGTTTTAGTGTCTTGTATCAGGTTGTTATTCTGATGAGTTTAAAAAATAGATACATATAATTGATTCACTGTCAGTTATTGAATCCTGGGCATGAATGACTATTTCTCTATCACTGCTGTCACTTTCTGTGCCTTCTTCCTCAGATGTCCTCTGTCACTCTTGTAGCTGTCTGAAGATTCCATTCAATCTTGTGTGCCCCACTTGTTTGATTCAGTGAAATCTTCATGTCACAGAAACCATCCAGTAATTGTAGCAGCACTTTTAATATAATTTCTGGAGAAAGTCTGTGATTATTTCTTCCAAGTAGCAAACTTCAATTTGTTTATAAGCAGAAAACTATAACAGAAGACAGATAGTTTTGTAGAAAGCTGTATGAACCATCCATAAGCTGTAATTCACTTGCTTATGTTTCATACTGCTTAGCACTTGGTGTCCATCTTTCTTGAACCTTTCTCTTCCTTCTCTCTCTTTTGAGCTGTTGTAGTTATCTGAAACCTCTCAATTCTGGCCCCTGTTTCAGTACTGTATTTCACCTGTTACTCTTCTTTGATATCTCTTCTTTGTATGTAATACTTTAATTTTCCATTACTTTGAAATGTCTTGAGAGCTGTATCATAAGCAAATCTCACAGGATATTACTGCTTTTTGGCTCATGATAAATATAGTGTATTCTGGAGCTGCTCCTGCAAGAATGTGTTGTTAACTTCTCAGTAGCCTAATAATCATCCTTTTAAAAAAAAGTTTGTTTTTTTAATGTAATACTTTTATTATTTATATTTTTTATATTTATATTATTAATAAATGTCATAATTAAATTCATTAATTTTTATCTATATTGTTCCGTTTGGTTTTGTAGTACTTTTTTTTTTTTCTCAGCATATTTGTTGTGATTTTTGTGAAGTGTTTAAGGAGGATGAAAACCATATTTACGAACTGTCTTTTAACGAGTTGACATTTTTTTTTTTCTGTTTATTCTAAACTGGGCAATAACCTTCTTGCCATATGACTGTGGGAAAAAAGGGCTTAGACAAGAAATTTTTTTTTGCATACTCCTCTTAAAGTGATGAATGGTGTTGAGTTGAAACTAATAAAGCTGATAGAGAATTGTGCAATATTAAATTTATCTATTAAATTGGCTAACTTTCAGAAATAATTAGAGCAACACTGAAGTGTCTGCTGATGTAATTGTGTGTATGTATGCATGTTACTGTCTCATTCCTACTTTTGCCAAAAGTGCCCAAAATGATTCATGAAAGGTAAAAATGATTTCTGTTGAATCTGAGGGCACAGATATATGTCTTCGGCGGTGACATGGGACTGCAGCTCATTTCATTACTTTAGGTACACCTGGTTGATTTGTGTTGAACTTGAAATGAAAGGATAAGAGCTTTGCTATGTGACTCACTGTAAAACCAAATGAAACTTTGTCCAGTTTCAAAGTGGGTCTCTGCCTTTCTGGCAGCATGGCATTTTCAGTAACCGGAGTTTTATCCTACTAAAGTGATGCCCTTATCAGACTGGAGAAAATAATCAAATTTTTAAGGCTTTTACTTGCCGATGAAACTGTAACTTATTCTGTGAAGACTGGAACAATTTTTTTAATTGCTAGAGATGATAAATAGCTTTCTGAATAATTGCACCTTATGAGAACAGTAAGGCACTGATCACTCAAAGTAGCAGATGTGCTTGCTGACCTTTGAATTAAAGGAGAAAGTGTGTCAGATTTTAAAAATGTTAGACTGTTGGTCATTTTCATCCCTAAAAGTTGCACTTCTCTGTGGATTTGAACTTAGGAGTAGCATGGCTTAGGTAACATTATCAGTTCTTTTACTATGAAAAATATTGATTGAAATTGTATAATATGAAAGCTTTAGCGTTCCCAGGCAAATGCTAATTTGTCAAAAGTTAATACATTTTCTCTATTTAAATTACATAAATAAATTATGACAATTTATTAGTTGCTATGAAACAGAGAACTGAGTACATTCTGGCAAAAGAGAAGCATACAATTATGGATTGAGTTTGAAGTAATTGTTCTAGATAGTCCACAAATATCTGGCATTAGATGGGTGTAAATAATTTGTGTATTAGATATATGATATTTTTTGCTTCTCTTGGCTTCAGCCTCCCATGTTCCTGTACTCCCACAATCTCTGAAGGTGCCTTTTGTATAAAACTTGCAGGACAGAGGCATTTCTCTTGATAATTCTAGCAGTATGCATCATTTTATATTTTGATTATATCAGATATTATTCAAATTGGCTCATTAAAATTAAACTTCACTGAATACTTCCCTAACTACCTGTTCTGCCCTAATTCCTATTTTGCTACGTCAGAGATATCAGACTTGCTGCAAATCTTGCCTCTTCCCTCTGTTGCACAAAAATGCATGATTGTAATAAAGGAAAAAAAAGTATTTGCTTTGAAAATATCTCTTGCATCTCTGTATCTTATTCTGGTAAGTTTTCTGGTAGATTTACAACTAATGTTGTAATTAGTATCTGACGTTGAATGAAATGAATAGATTTTTATTAGCTGTATAGGCTTCTAAAATTATTTTTAGCTTCTGAAAGTATTTAAGGTTTTTTGTTTTGCTCTTAGTTTAGACAAAGCAGCTTTAGCAGCTCAGTCTCTACAGCATAATTGTTCCTCTGGGTCCCTGGGCTTTTTTTTTTTTTTGCTTTTTTTTTTTTTCTCATTTGTTCATGTTTCATGTAATGAGAACACTGGAGAAGAGGATGGAGGGAGTTGAGATTGCAAATGTATAGAGTTGGAATGGCTTTTTGCATTTAATATTCAATGGAGTCCTTTTCTACCTCACCTCTTCACCATCTGCAGTCAGTTAGTAGTCATTTCTAAAAAAAGAAAAGCAAGTAGTTTACTCTTATCTATTATATGTCATGATACCATTTGTAAGTCATTTCTGATGTTAATATCAAAATTTTACTTCATTAATTAACACTTAGTAAAAATAACTCTGTCACAGTAAAAATTTTTTGTAGGGGCAAACATTTTTCAGAGCCATATATTTTTTCTTTGCACGCCATAGTCTGTAGTTCAATAAGATGTACCTGAAGAAGATTGCTGACCTTATGTGCCGCTGGTTCACTTACTGGACAGGTGTTATGAAACTGCTGCAACCTGGTGACAGTGGGAACCAGGGAACTATGTGAGTCATAGAACGACTGGAGTTGGAAGGGATTTCAGAGATCATCTTGTTCCAGCTCCCCTCTGATAGACAGGATTGCTACCCGCTGAATCAGATACTCAAAGCCCCATCCAACTTTGCCTTGAATGCCTTCAGAGGCTGTTTGGCATCTCTGGTCAACCTGTTCCAGTGCCTTATCTACCTTTTAGGATTTACACTTAATATCTAATCTAAATCTCTTTTTTAGTGTAAAATCATTTCCTTTTGTCCTGTCACTATTGACTGTGTGAAAAGTCAGTTTTCATCCTGTTTATAAGCTCCTTTTAGATAATGAAATGAGATTGCCTGGAGCCTTCTCTCCTCCAAGCTGAACAAGTCCAGCTCCCTTAGCCTGTCTTCACAGGAGAGATGCTCCAGCCCTTTGGTTGCCTTTGTGGCCCTCCTCTAGACCTGCTTCAACAGCTCTGCCTCTTTCCTAAGCTGGAGGCACCAGGCCTGGATATAGTACTCCAGGTGGGAGCTAACAAGGGTAGAAGGGAGGGGAACAGCCTCCTCCCTCTCCCTGCTACCATCCCTCTTTTGGCTGCATAGCCCAGGATGGCTGGATCAAAAAAGCTCAGTTGGCTTTCTGGGCTTCAAGTGCACACTGCTGGCTTTTATCTAGCTTTTTATCCATCAGGACCCACAGGCCCTTCTGTGCAGGGCTTCTGTCAGTGAGATCTCTCAGTCTGTAGACATGTCTGGGATTGCCCCAGCCAATTTACCTCAGCTAAAACAAAATGCAGTTCTGCTTTTGGCTGACACAGAGGACACTGGGCTTCTTCTGTTTATGGTTAACTCTGTCCATCAGTGTTTCAGCATGTCCTGTCCTCCCAGGATGAAGGGGCATACTGCAGTAGCCCTGGCACTGTGCTGTAAAAGCTGCTGGAATGCAACCCCTTTAGCACCCTGCTGTTTTGAACTTGAGAAATACCAGAAGGGAAGCAGGAAAGTTCTGTCAGAGTGTTAGGAAAGTGATGGGGGCTTGGAGACAAGTGAGCCAAGAGGCTTCTGTTGGGTCTGGATGGAGAGTCTTGAGGGCCACTGCTGGCTTGGTCACCTTGTGACAGGCATTCTCTGTCCAGTGAGGGAGGTAACTGTAGACTCTTTAACCACCCAATGGTGTGACGGTATGTTATATGCAATAGTGAGCAAAGGTAGACATGATAGAGAGCATGGTGAAAGCTGGAAAGGAAATTATCTAATATTTGTACTAATTTACTTTTTTAAATATGTAAGGAGAAGAAAGTTGCAGCAGTAGATCCCAAGTGTCTTAACCTTTGGAACTTACTCTAGTTTAGGTAGAACTGTTTTGATGAAGCAAAACTTCTTTACGTTAGGTAAAAAATCTGCTTGGAAAACTCTAGTGTCCAGCCATTCTTAATGTTTTCATTTGTGCAATGGATGATGGAATGACAAGTATCTTTTGTTCTTGCTAAGCATATCCAGGTCACTGAACCTGCAAGGTTATTTAAGGGTAGTTTGGTGTACAAAGTGTTCATGGCAGATTGTGGTACTAATCAAGAGGAAGTAAAAACAATGAAAACGAAATGATTCTGGAAAACTCAGTAGCTCCCCCACTAAGGCTGAGTGGAATAATCAACAGTATGAATACAAAAGGAAGTAGTAGAGCTGCACAGATGTTTTTTTTGTTTTTGTTTTTGTGATTGTGAATTACTGGTAAATGTGAGTCAGTGCTTTGATGCTGTTCTGGAAAAAGGCAGCTTTTGTGATTAGTTTCTATAGGCTATTGTATATGAAAACATATAAAATAGTCCTTATTGCTGAGATTGAAAGACTAGATCCTTGCATTCAGTTAGGAGCATGCAAGAATTCCCAGACTGGGAAGGCTCATAGGAAAGGTGCAGAAATGACAGGGTTAGACAGCAGATTCCCTATGGAAAGACTGAAGGAATTAGGATTGATTTTTCTACAGGAGAGAAAAAGGAAATGGAAATTTACAAAAAAATAAAACGTTACTGCAGAAGAAAAGGTGGTAACCTATTCTTTATGTCAACTGTTGACATGTTAAGAAGTAATAATTTCAAATAGCATTCAGGTTGGAGATTAGCTAAAATGTTAATTAAATTCTGGAATTGAGTGCTTAGTAGCTGTCTCTTACTTGAGCATTAAGTGTTCTGCTATCTACTGTCACAGTTCTTTTTTTTTTTTCCCCTTGAAATGCGTCTATGTTTATAAAAAACAGAAAAAGTGTCTTTTATGTGCAAGAAAAAAACCTGTCAGCTAACAGTACAGAGACTTTATGGCCTATTTGTTTTATCTATTTTTGTTTGAAAGAGCCTAAATTACTTTTTCTTTCTCCATTCACTGTGTATTCCATTATGTATTGGAAATATTTTTGTTAACTCTTGATCAGTCTTATGAGGACTGATAGGTAAAGAAGAGAAAAGTACATTACCTTTTTTTTTTTTAATTTAGAAATTACTTTTCTTGATAAATGGTTGTGCTTGTGTTATAAATTTGATATTCGCTTCATAGATTTTTTTTTTGTAGGATTAATATTAAAAGGCAATATGCTTTATCTTCATATTCTGAGCTGCGTTTTATTTTGACGGTCAGAAGATGTTAAAGCATATGTTATAATTTATAGTTGTTAACTTTGGAGTTACTTTGTTTTCAACAATTCTAATTGTGAAGGAAAAGTTTTAGAGACCAAGATTATACTCTGTTAGTCCACTAAAAATAACACATTCTCTTAATGAGTCTAAGTGCAAAATTTTCATTTAAAAGCTTAATTACACTGTAAGAAAAAAAGGAGGATAGCTCATTGGATGGCTTTGATACTCTGGTATTCTGTCACTGGAGAAACCAGAATGGGAAATGTCTCAATCACGAAAGAAATTTGCCTGAAATTACATTTAGCACAGTGGTTCAATTCCTGCTCGTAAGTATCCAGTATAATGTTTAACTAATAAATAGTGGTGTTTGAAGATCACCAGCTCGCTTATAGTACATTTTTAGGTAGATTTCTCTCCTTTTTTTTCTTTTCTCCTTCATTTTAGAACTTTGGGGTAATAATACCTCAGTGCCAAATGTTAGCTTGCAGCCTCATGGAGGTGGAGTAGTTCTTTAACAGCTTGGATGAGTATGCTCAGTATATTTTGTTGGCATGTGAACTTCAGTATTCAAAATAAAGGGGGATTTAAATAGCATTAGCATATATAGACTAGCCAATTGGAAAGACAAAAGCTGGTTTCAAACTTTAATTGGAAACTCAAGTGTCAAGAGGAATGACATTGATCTCCATAAACTGATTTTTTTCTGACAAGAAAATAAAATCCCCAAACAACAACAAAATAGCACAAAACCCATTAATAGCTGTGAACTTGCAAGTTTTATCTATTAGTTTATATGCCCTTTTTCTCCTTGCTGTTCTTCTCATTGTTGAACACAGAGCCCAATTATTTCTTTGAAAACAGTATCAGAAAATGCTGGTGTTTTAGCTTGAGTGATTTTTATAATAGATAGGGTTGTTTCCATCCATCTCAAAAGTATTCCCCTCTAGAAGAAAGATGGTGTGTACTAGAGTGTAAAACCAATTGAGCTACTAATATTATTTGAGAAGCTTGGGATTATATGGAGAGTTTATTTATTTATTTTTTTACATTTATTTTAAAACAACTGATTTGAATGGGAAAATATGATGATTTCTCAGGCATGCTAGCCTCTGTAATGTCAGATGGAGTTGCAGCAAACATCAAACTAAGTCCAGGCTATCACCATTACTGTACATGTAATATGTTAGTGCTAATCAGTTAAAGTAAGTGGAAGAGTAACGAGGTTGATGTCTGTGAAAAGGAGAGCTGTTAGTGAGAGATGAAGCATAAGGAGAGTTGATGCCGTAAACCTAGTGAACTTCAGTATCTAGGAGAGCTAGATATTCTAATTTTCTTTCTTTTTTTTTTTTAATCATTTTAATGTATTTCATAGGCCTCCCATGAGTATAAAGACAAATATTTCAACTGTGTTTTGGATTTTTTTTGTTCATTTTTATCTTTTTCTGTATGAATTCGTTCTGATACACAATGGATATTTAGTTTTTCGTTTTTGTTTAAATTAATGTGATGGATTATGTATTCTCATATACTTGGATAGCATTCCTCAGTGCATTATTTTTTTTAATATGTATGGTCTGTGAATTTTCAGTGCAGAGTAATTTATTATGGCTATAATGAAGATGCATTATAAGACTGTTTGCAATGCAAGTCAGTAACTGGAAAAGCAAAAGAAATTGAAGTAGTAGCTTTTTGTAGACTTTCAGCTTTTCCCCAGAATTACAGAATGGCTGAGGTTGGGAGGGATGTTTGGAGGTTATCTAGTTCCATCTTCAGCTCAAGCGTCTGCTCAAGTATCCTTTCCATCTTTGTATAACTCAGAGCTTTCATTGGACCTTCAGTACTAACATGCTGTGCTTGTTAAATTGCTTAAGGTTTAATTTTAACAAATGTATATAGCTGCATGCAGCTTAGAGGCTGAATACACTTTCTTGGAAATAAGGAACCACACAGCTGTTCACTCACTCCCCTTGGTGAGATCAAAGGGAGAACCAGAAAGGTGTAAGTGAGAAAACTCATGGGCTGAGATATAGATGGTTTACTTGGTGGAGCAAATGCTGCTCATGCAAGCAGAGCAAAACATTAATTTTCCATTGGCTTACAGATGTTCAGCCACCTCCAGAAAAGCACAGACGATCAGGCCTGAAAGTTAATAGGAAAGATGGATGCTATCGCACTGTTCATCCCTTCCTTCCTCCTTTCTTCCAGCTTTTCTTGCTGTGCATGATGTCACTGGCAGAGAATGTCTCTTTGGTCAGTTGGGGTCAACTGTTGTGTCACCTCCCTACTGCTCATTCACCCAGCACAATGAGAAGCTCTCTGTAAGCACTGCTCAGCAGCAGCTAAACCATCAGTGTGTTACCAACACTACTGTCACTACATATGAAAAAAACAGCACCATGTGAAATATTATTAAGAAAATCAACCTATCTCAGCAAAAACCAGGACAACCTGTAAATGGCAGAAAATCTAAAGGAAAAGGATGATTTTCCAGTTAGCTGTTGCATAAAGTGATTTGCTGAGAAAAATTGTTTTTGTAGGAGGAAAAATAATTATTTGTTGCCAGGAAATGATCTAAAATAAAAGATATTCTTATAGTTAAAAAACAAAAAAAAAGTCATGTGAAGCTATTTTATAAGCCTTCTATGCTTTAAGTAAGTTCTTAGATTACTTTCAAGAAATATAGAGCATTTAATGTTCTCTTCTGAAAGGTCTTTTATAACACTTGTTGCATATGGTAACAATTAAGGCTTTTGTGCTTTTATTTAACTCTTTGAGATTTTGGGTGATTCTTGGGAGTTGTACCTTCAGCACATTGTTACTTCTTATTTTCTGTTGTCATATGCTTATCATCCAGGGAAGGACCAGTCTCGTTTCTGTTTTCAATTTCTATGCCTTAAGGTTGTAGGAGTAAGTATCTTCTCAGTACAATTTAGATGCTATTTCTTCTGGAAGGATAATGAATGTAAAAAACGATCTGAATGTGAATGTTGTTTCAAATTATATTTTCTCATTCAGTTAAAATGGAAATACCACTTATTACTACATGGGAAAAAATACATAAATTTGCAGGAGTTTTTAAAAATCTTTGGTGAAGAGAGGATAATTCTAAAACTATTTTTTGAGCTCTCTTTCTGTAAAAACTTTCTGACTAGTTGAAAGAAGTTATTTTTAACTAAATTAAATTTTTGGACTGGAAAGGAAAAAAATAATTTTACCTATGTAAGTATAGCAGCTTCAGCTTCCTCTCCTGTCTTGAGTTGGCTGTGGTGCTTGTTGGGCCATCCCAGGAGAGGCTTCATTTCACTCACCTGTAAAGAAACAAATGAACCCTCATCATTACCTTTCCTTTCTTGGAGGGACAGGAAATCTCTCCTGCTGGATCAGGGTGTTGGTTTGGCTCATGCAAGAGTCTGATAAGCATGGATTGAGAGGGGAGTGTACTTGTGTGTTCTGGCAGCAAGGAGATTTTGGTTTGCCTTGGCTGACCTGGTGCATTCTTCATGAAAGTATTTTTACAGCTATGGCAAATGCGTGGTACACCAAGGACCTACACAAATGCTCAGCACTCTCGACTTCAATAACACTGTTTGTTCTAGGGTACTTACAATTGTTTCAAGTTTCTGTTTAATTTCTTTGCAAATAAGGAATACCAAACAGAGAAACTGGTTAGCCTGACCTCTGTTCATAATTCTCTCAGAAAAGAAAACTGTGACTCTTAAATCACTATGAGAATCTGAATATCCCTGGGCTTGAGGATCTGTTTGGGTGTACAGCTTATGTTCAGTAGTGGTGATTATAACTTGACATTGTAGCACGAGGTCCTGAAGGTGGATGCAACGTAGCTGATGCCTGTCTTTCATCCTGGAAGCTCCATGACGGAAACATATAGAACAAAACTGTGCATTATTATTGATCATATCCAGGAATTAATATCAGAACGGTTGATAGTAATGGCAAAACAAAATGGATTTCAACTTCTTTGAACTCATGTATTTCATATCCTGAGGTCATAGCAGTTGTTTGTTGTCTTCATTGTATCTACAAACATCTTGTTGCACATCTTTCTTCTTGGCTCTAGGCTATGCAGTTATGTGTGGTACCCATTTACTTGTCATCCCAGTCAGAGTACTTTGCACTGAATTGATGTTACACTGGAGTTGGGAGTTTCTTAATGTTTACACTTAGAAAACACTTATTGCAAACCAATAGCCGGAGCCAATGTATATTGCTTCTTGCACTCAACTCCTGGATGACAGAGCATAGAGTCACCATCCCTTGCAGAGCTGTTCTTACTTTTGTATTAGCTTATCCATTCATGGTTGCTGATGTTACAAATATGTAACAGAGTGCCTTGCTTAGCTCCCAAATAAATACTGAAGTATTTTGTGTGCCTTTCCATTACTGAATGCAACTTGCTGCTCAGTAACACAGTGCTTTCGTAAGTTTGCTTGCTGCACTGTATCAAATTTGTTTTTCTGAATGCTTTGTTGGAAGAAGCTGTTCAGAGGATCGTGTCTTAACATAAATGTTCTTTTGTTCAGACACTGTGAGCTTTCATCAAATTTCAGTTGCTGACATTTTTTCATCTCAGATTTTGGAGTACCTATAGCCAGTGTATTTGCTAACTACCTGTCACAAGGAAAAGCAAGATGAAAAGGCTTAAAGTACAATACCTCAAAAACTGATCTTGTTTTCTTTCTCTGCATGAGTACAAACAAATCCACAGGCCACTGGTTTTACATATGAGAAAACTAGGAATTCAAACACTTCAGAAGTGTTCATATTTAATGTATATTCATATATAAATGCTGTTGAGGGGAACAGAACTGTTGAGCTGATTATAGCATGAGGAATGACTGTCAGTCAAAACTTCTTCAAAAACTTTCTCAGAAAAGATTCTGGGAAATTCACTCAGAGGGTGGTGACACACTGGAACAGGTTGCCCAGAGGGGTTGTGGATGCCCCATCCCGGAAGGCATTCAAGACAAGGCTGGTTGTGGCTCTGGGCAGCCTGCTCTAGTGGTTGGCAACCCTGGCCATGGCGGGGAGGGGGGGGTGTTGAAACTAGATTGTCTTTGAGGTCCTTTTCAACCCAGACCATTTGATGATTCTGTGAAATACTGTTGTATCTTGAAGTATTTGTTGTTGTTTTGGTTTAATTTTCTTTTGATTAGTGAAAATATTCTTCCTGTTATGAAATGGGCAAGTGATGAATGATAGTAGCATCATGCCAGAAGTTATAGACATTAACAACCTTCAAGTGTTGTGACATCCACAATACTAATAATGTGGTTAGCATGGTGCTGCTCTGGTTTACCCTGGCTGAGTCTGTCTCATTCGGTGTGACCATGTAAAACTAACTCCTGGTTGCTTTGCCTCTCTGGGTGAAGAAATTGGGGGAATCCCAGTTATATGAGCTTGTAGTAGAGCTGTGCTTTTTGCATGATTGTGTACTGAATGGAGGGAAAGGCACCTGTTCATGTTAAGAGAAATTGCAGTGTCTGTGCAATACTGATGAACTGTTACCGTCCATTAAGCTAAGTTTATCTTTTAAAGTGAGCGAGCACTCATGCCTAAACGTGGTGTAGTTTAATGATCTCTTTTAGCTTGGTTATTTTAAAAATTTTCATTCTCTTTGGAAAGTAGAAGAAAAATATCTGTTGCATTCACTGTCAGCTGGTTTNTGAACTGTTACCGTCCATTAAGCTAAGTTTATCTTTTAAAGTGAGCGAGCACTCATGCCTAAACGTGGTGTAGTTTAATGATCTCTTTTAGCTTGGTTATTTTAAAAATTTTCATTCTCTTTGGAAAGTAGAAGAAAAATATCTGTTGCATTCTCTGTCAGCTGGTTTTCCTTTGTGGGTTTTTTGGTGGTTTTTTTGTTTTTCCTTTTGTTTTTCAGGTTTTTTTTTTTTAATCTCTACAGTAAATTCAGTTTTGCCTTGACTTGCATATGCACTGTGGCATGTTGGCAGTGAGCTATGCAGTGAAGCTGAAATTGGCAATCCTGACTCTTTTTGCTTTTTGACAATCCCAAGTCTTCAATAAACTGTGACTTGTGTAGGGAGTAATCCTGCAATCAAGCAAAATGTGTTGATAGTGTTCAGATACACCTGAACCATAAAAAAAACTCTGAAGAAATTTTGAACACCTCTTGTATTATATCAATAATGCAAAAATACATTGTATTATTTCAGCAATACAAGCATACAATAATACAATATTTTTTGGTGTGAACTATGTAATGAAAGCAGCTGATTGACAAGTCAGGATATAAAGATGTAGTGTTTTGCGCATGCATGTAGTAATGTGTTCTAAGTGAGATCACACTGCCTTTACATTCAATTCTAGATACGCTCCTTGTAACATAAAGACATGAAATTGGCCATGTGGAGAAGGACATGAAAATTCACGAATTTAATCAAATTTGTTTTAATTTTTTAATTACTCTGTCTTGGAATGGCAGGTATTCACTATGCGTTGGGTAGTGGAAGGTGAAAAAAGAAGAGTTTCTTATGACTTTCTAAAACCCGAGCAGATGGAGTTTAACTGGAGTATGTCCAGTTTATTTATTTATTTACCTTTTAAACGAAATGTTCTTCCTGCAAAGAGAGAGTTAATAGCTTTTAAGGTTTTTTATTTTTTTCCTGCAAATTACAGAAGTATACAGACTTTTGTTAAATAGTTACATGGGTTATGCTTTGAAGAACAAAACACGCATAAACAGTAATGCATGGGAAATGTACATTTTCAGTGAACTTACATAGAAGATGCTGAACTTCTCCTGTTTGCGGTCTGTTCTGAGTTGGAAATCTATTTCAGTATCATTTCATTGCCTAATGTCACTCGTAAAGACCTTCTACTTAACCAAGAGTTCTAGAGTTAAGTAGTAGGTATTAAAAATGAGAGAAATGACACATAGGTCCTGAGCTTTAGAATAATGCACTTAGTTGCATTGACTTTCCACCTCATGTCATTGATGGTGACATGAAGTAAAGACAGACCCTTCTTTTGACTTTAGATTTGAGATCTGATCTTATGTAAATCTGTTTGTGTCTTCATATTACACCTTGCTGCTGAGTATATATCTTTTCTTCCCTTCAGCAAACTGCAAAGTTGAATCCAGTTCTGTATCCATAAATCTAGCTGCATATGAAGTTCAACATTTCCTAATTGTTATGTTCACCTGAAGGTGTGTCCAGATTTTGGCAGGAATAGATCTGATTTTTTTTTTCCTAGTAGCTGGCATGGTGCTATTTTGTGGATTTCACACAAGTATAATATTGATAACATACTGATGTTTTAGTTGTTGTTTAGCAGTGTTTGCACTGAGCCAGTGACATTTCAGTTCCTTGTACTGTCCTGTCAGCAAGGAGCTGGTAGGGGAAATAGAACAGAATTCAGAACAACTGACCTAAACTGGCTGAAGGGATGTCCTGTCTTGTGTGGCATCATGCGGAACTATGAAACTGGGGGAGTTGGGCAGTGAGAGGGCTGTGGCTGCTTGGGAACTGACTGGGAATTGATCAATGGGAGTTGGGAAATGTGGTTATGCATCACTTGTTTTATATATATTTTTATCAATATTATTTTCCTTTTCTATCTGTATCTCTACTCACAATTTTTACTTTTTATCTGATTGTCTCCCCCATCCCACTGGTGATAGATGAGTGAGAGAAGATCCATGTGGGGCTGAGCTGCATGCCAGGTTAAACCACAACAAGGTGATGCAGTAATGTCATGAAAATTGAAGGAGCACAATAGAAGGCAGAAGTTACCCTCTAAATGTAGATTGGTTAATACTTGTTTGAAGGGAAGAGGATTTATAGGAGTCAAAGACCAGATTGCTGAAAATTAAAAGTTTCGTGCTTCAAATAGAAACCCATTTTTCAGGGAGCAAGGATATGAGAGAATATTGATATATCAGGAAACTGATCTGCCCCATTGTTAGAATACAACAAATATATTTTACTTACAGATTTTATTTATTTTTAATTTCTTAACCTTTAAATTAACTACTAGATGATAAGAGCTTTGTTTACAGTAGGGGATAAAACTAAAGCTTTTTCCAAATGATTTGTTATGATATTAATTTATTCTGAATTGATATGTCCTTGCCACTGAGGTAGGTAACCAAGTTCAGTTGTTATCAAAGTAAACAAAACACAAAGAAAACTGAAATATACAGTGATGATATGACTAAGAGAAAGTCTTATGTCCCTAGTTACATATCTGTGTAGGTGCCTTTCAGAGAGTCTGTGCTGAAACATCAAAAACCCCCTGGAATGTAGATCTTGAAGTTGAATTCTTGGCATGAGGTCACAACAACTCTGGGGAGTAGTGTTATGCAACTGTTTCATGTTCTGATGTTTCTGTTCGTTGTAGGAGAGAATTGTACTGACCTTGTTGTTATATCAGAGATTATATTAGGAGATATTAACTGGCAAATAAATTAGAGGGACTTCAAAGAAAAGGAGTAAAAATGGAAGAATGGACTTCGGGAGAAATATAAATGATGTATAAGTAGGAAAAATAGTACAGGGTATGATGGGAAAAAGAGAATGTTGTCTATGCATTTTAAAGATTGCAAACTTGCAGTGATAGGTAAGACGTTTGGGATTTACTGAAAGGAAGATGAAGCAATGTAAATGTCAAGCTCAAGAATAATGTTGCTTATGAGTTATGATGCATTTTGTAACTGTCCTCTTGCCAGAGTTACTAAAGTCTTCTCACTTAGACATGGTGAAAAATGGTCAGTGAGTGGAGCAGTTAGGAACAATGGCTCTTTGTCCAAGAGTAAATGATTACTTTGGATACTTTTCACTTCTGATTTCTTACAGTATAATGAAAGATGGTGCTATGTTTTTCTGTCATGTAACAAGAAAAACTTGCTCTTCCATCTTCTTAGGAAAAAAAAAAAAGGATTTTTGGGGTACTGTTCTGTTTTGATTGTTAGGAGTTCAACTCAGTTGCATTGTCTTCTTTCCTCTAAAAAATCTGTGCTCTGTTTCCAGTCGCATACTTTTTTTCTTTATTGTCTACAAGGGGAATAGATTTACATAGTGTTTTACTTCTATCTATGAGTGATCTCTTAGACCAGTGTAATAGTAAAAATCACAGAGGCTTCACTGAGATTTGGTAAAATACCTAGTATGCACTATATGTAACTGCCTACCTGGATGCTTTCTAACCCCTTTAGCAGGACAGGGAGAGGTAAGAATGTGAAAAATCTTATGACTTGAGGTAAAGACAAGGACATCACTTAGAAAGTACTGTCATGAGCAAAACATGCTTGACTTGAGGAAAAATTTAATTAATTACCACTTTAAATTGAATTGGATGTTGAGGCAAAAGCTAAAATGTGAGGAAAGGAGACTGTAGTCTGTCCATGCCACTGGATCTCTGCCCTATTCTCCTGTGCCAGCATGGAACAGCTTTCTGAGTATTTGGATCTAATAGTTACTCTATACTTCGACTGAAAATCTCAAATGAGGGTTTAGTTAATCTTAGGGTTTGTTAACATTTCTCTTGCTTTTCTCTTTGCATTTCTGCCAAAGTCCAATAATGTATTACTGTATGACTTGTGATCTCCTGTCGTATTTCTCTCTTTTAGGATTAAATATCTGGGTAATTGCTCCGTGTTACTTGAAATGCTTTACTGAGGCTCACTTCCTACCACTCGCTTTTATTCCCACTAATAATCATCGAAGATAGTGGTTAGCTAAGCTAAGTGGTCTCTAGGCTGTTTTGTCATCCCTTTATTAATATACTCATTTAATTGTATGTTTTTGACTTGTTAATTATACAGTATTATAGACTTTTTTGTGTGATTATTATTGTTATTTTATGTGGAGTTATGCCTACATTTAATCATTTGTATATGAATGTGTATGCTATCTGCCCATTTGCATAGTCAGCGGAGCACCATATTTGCTGTATATGGGAACAGATCGGATGTTTGCCTCTCTGGCTAGGATTTCTGCACTCTGCTATCTGCACGCATACTTGAGTGGATGTTGTCACATGATCCTAGAATCACTGAATGGTTTGGGTTAGAAGGGAACTTTAAGGTCATCCAGTTCCAATTCCCCTTCTGTAGGCAGGGATACTTCCCACTAGACCAAGTTGCTCACTGCCCCATCCAGCCTGGACTTGGATGCCTCTAGAGTGGTGGCATTCACAACCTCACTGGGCAACCTGTTCCAGTGTCTCACCATCCTCACAGTATAGAATTTCTTCCTAATATCTAGTCTAAATCTACCCTACTCCAGTATAATGTCATTTCACCTCATCCTGTCACTATGTGCCCTTCTAAAAATTTCCTCCCTTGTCACTGAAGGTGTTCTATTTATTTTTAATACTTGTGCATCTGTGATAATTATCAGAAATCCTATGCTCTGTTAATAGTTACTTAAAAATAAAGGAAACTATTGTACTGATGCTATTTAAGCTTTATACAACATGTCCAGTAATGTTTATCAAGTACACCATTTATTTTGGGAAATGATGGGAGAGTAGTGTCAATTCTATGAGTAGTTATCTTTATTGGGATGCATTTAGATTATGATCCTTCTTCAGTGGGCATTGCTTTGTGTTTTCTTGGGCCATGTTTTTGAAGTTTTAAAACTTTATTAATACTGTGCTATCTCAAGTTTTGCTGGACTTATGGTTCTAAATCTTTTGTTTTTAACAGTGCTCTTTCTTTAATTTCTAGTCACATTTATGTGACCTTATGTATTTTAGTGCAGTGCAAAGCAATATATTTTTTTTACTTACATATTACTATTACGCTTAACCTTTAATATTGAATGCAAAGGTGATTTTTTTTTTTTGTAATTCCCTCTCCCCCAAATAAACAAACAAAGCAAAAAAAACCTGGAAGGAATAACTGGGGCTTGAGTTTTGCTCAAGACGTGAAGTTTTGACTTTAGATATTGCAAGCATGTATAAAAAAGAAAGTCTTTCAATCTTGTTTTAGAACATAGTGTTTTTGTTTGTTTGTTTATTTTAATAAAGAATACCTTTCTTATCGAAGGTGTACGCAAATATTTTTGATTTTTTTGAAAATATAAATTTGAAGTTCAGTTAATTTTGGCACTGCCTTCTAATTTTCTTGGACCAAGTAGATGACAGAGGAAGGAGCAAGTCTGTGTGCATTCATGGAGACAGCCTGGTTAAGAAGCTGAAAAGGGGGAGGGAAGGGGAAGTAGTTTGCAAGATGCTGAACAGATGCTTTGGCTTTGTGACAAATGGTTTATGAATGCTGTCTGTAGCATTTCATGAAATGCTGTGGGACTAAAACATATAGATAGAAGTAAATTTGCATGTATCTTAAGTATTTCTACATGAAACATGAGGTTAAAGATGTAGAGTACTATAAAATGTGTGTATGTGCTGAAAAATGTATGCTGATGCTTCTAAAGGCTACTGTAGCTTAACTTAGTATAGAAACAAGATCTTCAAATATTTCTTGCCTATTTGACCGTGATCTTCATTTCCTCCTAGTAGTTTTATCTTTATCGTGTGACAAATTGAAAGAAATACCTAAATAAAATTTTGTAAACTTAATTTCTTATATTCTGTTGCTTCATTCCCTCCCACAGATTCTCTTCAGAAATAAATAAATAAATAAATAAATAAAAAGTTGGATAGTTATCCACTTCCTTAAAGAAAACATTTTTTAAGAGAAAAAGAATTTGTTTTTTGCCTACATAAATACATTTGCAAGATGGATGTAACAAAGGCTAAGAGGCAATGAAGAGAATCTGTGCAAACGCTGTGGAAAACCTTTTTGTTTTTCTAACTCATGTAGGAAAAACATCCCACAGTTGCTGACATAACCTGCTCCTGCCAGATGCATAGTATATGCTTCCAAATTTGTAAAATAATATCCTATATTGTGTCGTTCATGAGTAATCTGGTGCTTAGAAGACAATATGCGTTAAGGCAGAGTTTACAAACAGGCTTTCTCTAAACAAGTTTATTCTAGAGTAAGGAGGTATAGTAACTTCCCACCAGTGGCCACAGTGTAGAAATACGTCTTGGGAGAGCTTGTGTGCAATTTGCAATTGATTCTAAACCAAAATAGTTGAAGTTCTCTAACAGCAAACATGCCTAGTGTAATACAATTCTTTGTGCCTTTATAAGTGACTATTATTGATAAAGAGATAGCAATAACTGATAGTCTGCCAAATTCTCTTTTAATAATAAATAAATCCATCAAAAGGTTCAACACATAATTCTAAGTACTAATTATATGCTTATTATGTTATGTTGTTTCCTTATTATTGTGAAGAGGAATATGTAAAAAGGTCCCTGTATTGAACTACATGTAGTAAGAGCTGATTTCTACAGTATTTCCACCTCTTTTGTGACAAACTTTTTAGTACAGAATTGACTTATAGGCGGCCAGTAGGTTACTGTCTCACATAGACGATTTAATCAATATGCATAAGCTTTCATCTTCTTCTGACTGCCTGCCAACAATTTTCAGAATGGTTGGTATGTTTGTTCAGAACGTCTTCCAATGAGGAAATACTATGTTTGATAAAAATCAAAAGACAAAACTTCATGTACGTAAATGTTTAGAAAAATGTATGCTTAAGAGAAGGTTTTCAATGAATGATATTCACGTACATACTCAGGACTACTCATTTAGGACAAGTGCTCATAATTCTGGTGTTTTTTTTTTCAAATTTAGTCTAATTTTGGAACTGTATTCTTGATGAGTTTTATCTGAGTGTTCAAAAACAGTGGTTCTTTATAATGGCTCTCTTTAGTAAATCAGCAGGAAAATCAATATAAATGTTCAGCAACCATTAAGTAAGACTGTGGAAGGGACTCAGGTAGTATAGAACTGGATTTTTCCACCTAACCGCAAGGGTTTGTGCATTCAAAACATGCAGTATCTCAGAAGCCCTGTTTTGTTGGATTAATTTGCTAGGTAGCACACTGGTATAGAGTCATTGCTCTTTAAGAAATGAGAATGCTGAGGGGCTGAGGTACAGTAAAATAAACTGGTAGCCATGTCTTCACTGTCCATTCCGCAGAACATCAGGATAACCTATTTCAGCATTTATGTCCTGTACCATCTTTTTAAACATCTGTTCTCTGCTTCCTGCCTCTGTAACTAGGCAGGCTCAACTTGTACTGTCTTCTGTAAACTTGTAAAATAAATTTATAGGATGAGCTTCCTTCCAGCAATGGAAACCTTTGTGTTCCTTTCAAACTCATTTGGCAAATGAGCAACAAATGTGGCTTGCTGTCCTAAGTTCTAGTTCTAAGATCTAGATCTGTTGCCAGTATAGCTAAAATTCAAGCCTCTTTCTGGGTAGAGGAAGATTTGGTAAAACAACTCTAAGGAATGTGGATCTTATTCCATATTCTTCATTTTCAGGAAACTAGCAGAGCAAGCTGAGCGAATTTTGGCTTCAGTGACTTCAAAATAATGATGATCCTTTATTCTTATTATTTTTGAACCTTCTGTGATCCTACTTCCAATTATCTGATCCTAAGGCAGGGGAAAGAGATGTTTCTAGATAGAAGCATCTACAGAGGTCTTCAGAGATAAACTATCTTCTGTAGATGCTGCTTCAGTGTTGTATCTAGGCATTTTATAGCTTGCTAGATTTCTTGTGTGAATTTCAGTTTTTGCAATATGAAAATGTGTGCTTTTCTTTTTTTATTGTGCACAATCAGTTTCTTGACATTTATCTTTACTTACTACATTTTTTCTTATTTCCTCTTTCCATTTCCCATGCTCTTTAGGGTCATATATGATAGTGATTTCCTCAGACCATGACCCTGGAGAAAAGACTCGACTCCAGCTTCCAACAATGAAAGAAAATGATACCCACTGTATCGATTTCAGTTACCTCCTGTATAGCAAGAGTGGAGCAAACCCAGGAACTCTGAACATCCTGGTTAGGGTGAACAAAGGGCCACTGGCTAATCCCATCTGGAATGTCACTGGCTCCACTGGCAAAGACTGGCTTCGAGCGGAGTTGGCTGTCAGCACCTTCTGGCCCAATGAGTATCAGGTAGGCTTGAAACAAATTCTCACCTCTATATAATGTTTACAACTAGATCCTACATGGTTTGCATTAATTTTGATCTGTTTTTTTAGAGTATTTCCTTGATGCCCTTAATTTTCTGTTTGATATCAAATAAATAAATACTTAGGGATAGGAGTTTTTTGTAGGAATTGATTAGTTAAAGGTATCTGTTGCTGTATAATGAGAAAAAAATTAATAGGAAACAAGCCTCATTAAATGAAATGATGAGGTTCGAGTTCAGATGCATCAAAAATGATAAACTCCTGGAAATAAATTGCCTGTGCAACTGTAATTTGTACCTGTCTTCCTTCCTCTTTTGGATATGCCTGTGTTACTGTGTCTAATTACATGACTGTAGATGTGTTTTTTTCCACGTGACATTTGTTTCATTTGCTGTTCAGGCAGAATAGTGCTCACTTAATGAGCAGCTGCTCAGGACATGTTTTTCTCCTGTTTGCTTGCTATGGGACAAAGCGACCTGCAGTGTAGCCTCTTGTTTTGAGAGAAAAATTGTCTTGTTATTACTAGATGCTGTTATTTGATTTGTTTGATTAACCTGAGCAAGTAACTGCAGCTGTTTCACTCAGTAGGTATTTGATGTGAAGTATGAATCTTGTACAAAGGCATTTTTGTCCTGGCATGGGGAAGTGGAAGAGTGGTATTAGGTATGCTCCTCTGAGCTGTTACATTGTGAACTCTTTCACTGAGTGATGTGTTGTGCTTTACAGTCCATCATCTGAGGATGCTCTGGGTCACTAGTGCTCTTGCAAACAGTTTGGATATGGACTAGTTACTAAATAGAGAAAAATGGCCTCTGTATTAATGTTTGTTTGTGGGAATATTTCTTGAGAGGCCTTGTTTAAAATGCTTTGCTATTGCCCATCATCAAAATCATCTCCATGAAAAACAAACATCAGTGCAATTGCTAGCAACCTTTACTTGGAAGGTGAAACTAATGTTTATTTACTAGCTTTTTTTTTTCCCCTTTAGTTTCCTTGGCTTTCATATTTTTATTCATAAAACAATTTGATCTATCCATGACATTGAAATGATGTGGAATTTGATTTCATGATCTGAAACCTGGTTTCATAAAGCCTGGCTTCTGAGGAGGTGTTTTATTAAGCCTTTTACGTTGCTAGAAAGTAGCTTTTGGTGTGCTTAAAAAAAAAAAACAAAACAGGAGCCCTTTATATCAGTATACTAGTAATCAAGTATAGCAGCATTATATGCAGTAAATCAGGTTTCTGTTGACAGATGGCCAGGCTTGACAATGAGATTGGTGGCTGAGGCCTTATCTTAGAAGCATGGCCATTTTTCACTTACGTTCCAGCTTTCACATTATCTCACCTTAGACTCTGCTAAAATTCATTCTATCCTTGCTTGGCCATCCAGCAACATATTGAAATCATATATGACACAGCTGATTTTTAAATTAAAAGTAAATCTGGGGGAGAACTGGAAAACTGTTAATGCAGTGAGTTGTAAAGCATAATTATTTTAATTATTTTATGAACAGGAGGGGAAATATACACACTGCTGATGTGCTTGTTCACACAAATGGAGCTGGTATTTTTGTGAGTTTTAGTCATCCTTTGAGGTCTTAGTCATATTACTCTTCAGGAACACGTGTTTTTTTTTTTTTTTAATTATTTTTGTGTTAGTTTTGAGTTGAGTTATTCATGAGCATAGGACTTTGTAGACCTCTAGTTCATGATTTTGTCACTTTGATCTACCTGTTGAGCCATGAGTTGTTTGTTTGTTTTTTTTTTTTTTGCACTGGAGAGAAATGCACAATGTTTTTTAAAACAAAGCAGAAGAGTGGTGATTTGATGGAAGGGAGACTGGATGATCCCTGCCTTTCCTGAGAAGGTCACTGCTACAGATCTCTTGGGTGCAGCTACCTTAGTCATTAGGTCAGCTACGTCACATTTGCATGCACTTCTAAATGAGGGGAGAGGATAAAGATCAGTAGGGTCTGAGCAGCACATACTACGTTATGAGAAGAGCTCACGCTGTAGGCTGGGTGTTAGCAGGCTGGCTGTCTGATAATACTGATAACAATGCTGTACCTAAGCTAATTAGTTTCTGAAAGCATTTCATTGCTCGACTGTGCTGGTGCAGCTTTGTTGCTTTCAGTTCAAAGCACAGTGGTTTTGTGCATCACTCTTTTCAACCATATAGATACATTTTATAGTAAAATGTCCAAAAATCCATGAAACTTCTTTAATTTTTAAAACAATCCATTTGCTTATCTATAACTATATTAAGTGATTTCTTCTCTTGATAAAGAGTAGTACAGTTTATTACAGTAGCTTTACTGGATCAAAATGAGTTGTTGTTTTGCTTCACAGCCTGTCTCTGACAGGAGAAAGCAGTGTAAGTATGTAGTTGAGTGCATGAGCATGACAAACTCATGGTTGCACCTTCCTAGAATAGGCTTCCAGCCTTGAGCTAATATGTGGTTGGAGCTTAAGAACCAGTGTAGTCTATTTGCATACTTCTGTTAGTTCAGGATTTCTTTGAACTGACTTAAGCTTTTAGTGAATATAGTGTATATTTCATAAAATTTTTATGGAGATTAGATATTAGGGTAATTTCTGTGGATTTCAGCAAGCATAGGACTTAAAATTCTTCTGCTGTGATATTTTCCACTGTTAAGGTTTCATGGTATTTCACTGGTACTCCACATCGTAATATCATGCAGTTCACTAAGAGTTAAAGCGTTAATGCTGCAGTTCTGTGGATTGTCAGTGTATTTCCGTAAATTCTGGTCTCCTGGTCATGGAAGAGAAGAAACGACTACTACTCCCAAAAGACTTGGATTTTCTGTTTTCATTTTCTGGTTGGTGTGTGGCACCCAATCTGGGGTACCCCCTTGTCATGGACACCAGACCAAACCGTGACATGCACACAGGAAATTTCTGCAGTCCTATAATGGTATGGTCTGTCTTCTCTCTCCACTAGCAGGAGGGGTCTGCTTCTTTGGTTCTGTTTGTTTAACGTGGGAATGAACTGTTGAGGAAAAGTGTTTGGTTAGGAAATCCCTTGGGACTGAAGACATGATTTGATTTTGATATTGTTAGTTCTGGCATTTTTTGGTCACTCTTGATGGAAATATTTTGCTTTGACCTGCGTAAGGCTTACTTTAAAGGAAAAGTATTTGGGAATTTTTGTTGTTTAAATTTTATAATTGTTTGGGTAATTTCTCTATTACGTGTTAGTTACTACTGTAACTCATTAATTTACTTTAGTTAATGTCTTGATGTGTTGTTTTGTCTGATGTTTCTGTGCTTTCTCCTAAGGACTGCAGTACTGCTGAGGGCTGTCATTTCTTTCCCGCTTTTCTTACCATTGTTTTCCATTTCTCTTACCTTTCCACCTCTATAAACCTTGATTTTTTTGTTGTTGTTTTAAATAAAGGAGGGAGGTTGTTTCGAGCATTGTTTTTTTTGCATTCTTTGTCTTATTATTTATCTTCCTCTAAGCAAGTTCCTGTTGCTACTGCTGCATCATGTCCTTGCTCAAACACTGATCAGGTCCAATTTTCAGTGTGAATCATGGACTTCTTGGTTTTGGTTTTATATTACCTATTTCTATTTTTCAGTAACCTAGGATCAGACACTGATAAGGAAACCTGACTTGGAACTACAAAACTCTGCTTTGTTAAAATGAATTATTTGGTTTCTTTTTGAATCTTTAAAACTTTATTATGCAGTAATAGTGCTCTAAGGTTAAAAATAGACTAGCTGAGGTACCTGTTTGATAAGAGTGATGATTACACTTAGAAATCTAACTAGTAATCTAAAAATACTGAAACGTGGATGTTCTTTTATCAGTTAAGGAATAGTAATGATGAGAACCACTTAAAAGATGCAGGAAAACTAAAGAAAGAAGAATCATTTTATTCTTTCAAATCTGTAAATCCTAATTTGGACAGTGAATGTGTTCTTTATTTTAGTTGTAATGATTTACATGATTTATAAATGCTTCAGTAGCTCAAAGCTCTTAAAATGTTATTTTCCCTTAAGTTTGCTTCAAGATATTAAAAGGTTTTCAAACGATAATAGAGTTATAACGGGAGAATGGCAGATTGATTGACCATTAACTAATGACATGAACATTCAGGCCATATGCTAGATAAGGTTTCTTATGAAATAGGAAATCTTGTCATTTTGGATATGAGTTCAGTTTATTCTAAACTTGTAGTGATGTGAGACTGGCAATGTGCATGTGGGGAAAAGATGAGGAAGGCTTATTTGCTTTAGTTAGTTGATCCTTCTGAAGGGAAGCAACAAGTGAAATGGTAGTAGAAGGTGCAGTAGTACATAGAGCCTTTGTGGACTGCACAGAACCAAGTTACAGCCCAGCTCGAGAAGAAACCCAACCCCCTGAATTCCCACTTCCTATTTCTAGGATGAATCTTCTATATAGTGTTTAATGTTGAAGTAACAAATAGAATCAGGAAAATCCAAACAATCAGATCTTGAGAAAAATAAAGACTGATATTAGAGAACTGATATTTTTGAAGCATTTCATTTAAATTGGAATACAGAAAGGGACTTAAAATAATGTCAAAAACTCATTGAGTCTTACAAATAGTGTGACTGTATTTAATAGACAAAAATTGAATATAGAAAGCGAACTTGATCTTTCTAAGAAACACTGATGAGTAGTTAGAGAGATCATGTTAAAACCTGCTCTAAGTCTTGAACATTGGGTTGTGAGAAAGTGCAAGCTTTACAGAAATCCCAGCATGAGCAAGAGCTCAGTGCCAGCGGAGTGATGTTGTAGGAATGTTCAGAATTCTCAGTTTCTTTGGCCCAAAAAAGATGCAGTTCAGTGGAGTATGATTAACAGCTGCAAAACCAGGACTGGCATGAAAAGGAATCCTTTCTTATTCTAGAATTACTAGACTTGAGGGCATTTTCAGTCACTTTGGTGAACCAGACTGAAAAGAAAGAAAAAGTGTTTTGGGCAGCAGATTGTAGACTGTTGGATGTCTGTTGGGTGGAGCTGGAGCTCTTGTAGATGCCAAATGTAAGCTTAAGGAGATAAAGCAAGTTCCATCTAAATGGGTGTGCATTTAATTTGTTTCTCTATGTCTAGGCAGGCTAAATGTAAATTCTACTTTCTTTGGTTAGCAGAATATGAGTGGACTGATTTAGGTAAAGTTTTTGCTCTGGATTTGGCAGAAGAAATGAATCTATAAACTCTTCTAGCAGACCTATGCCCATTTCTCTTGGCTCCTCTCAATCTAACTTGGGCTAGCAAATTTTTTGTAGATTTTCTTTTAATTGGAATTAAAAACAATAAGACTTGTTAATGAACACTTGTTTGCATTACAGAATACCCTATGTCATTCTCTGATTTACTTTTGAGATTAGGAGTTAGTCTTTCTTTAAAGATCTTCATCCAGTGCAGGTGTTGTCCATGGCTTGCGATTCTGGCTACTGCTAAAGGTTTATAGCATGCTAACTAAATAGTATTTAAAAACAAATAAATAAAAAACAAACAAACAAAAAACACAGATGCCATCATGTTATTTTTGATTAATACTGGGTCAATTGAAATGGCTTTTACAGGAGTAAATTAGAATTTAAAAATGAAATTCCAGGATGGTTATGAGACTGTCCAGTAGATAGCTGTACTGATTGAGTTTCACTCATGAAAAATGGCTTGGAAAGTTTCCATAAAAAGTGAAAGTACTAACCTGAACAGACGGTCAGAAAAGCTAGTCTTTTCATAGCTTTACAGACCACAAGTTAGATAAAAATTAGAGCATAGAAAACAGTAAGGGGAATATCTGCACTTGTGAGGTAAGAGAGGGGTTCCACTTAAGACACTAAGCTGAACTGACCATTTCTGAGCTACTAGAAAAAGAGAAAGCCAAGGTATCAATGGGTGAAAAAAGCTACTTTATTCACAAATTTACCTAATGTTGATATGTGCTTGCCATGAAAAGTTTTTCCAATAGCTTAGGAATTCTCAGAAACAAAATGTGAATTACAACTTCATTTCTGGGGAATGACTAGATTTTTTTTTAATTGTTTTTTTTTAGCAGAAATTTAAAACTTGTTGTAAAACATGCTAGTAAAAAACTGACTATCTTTATAATTAAATGAAAAACAGTTAATATTTCTAAAACAATTGTTTTTTAAACCTACAAAAGGTTGTGTTCGGTAGGTGTAAAAGTCACTGAAATGCTTCTCCTATAGGTTGATCGTTCTTCAGCATTTGCTTTGTGGAGTGCCTTTGGGAACACTTTGTGGCTCCTCAGAATTTAGAGTTACTGTAAGCTATTTTGTTCCTAGTTTAATAATACACCATGAAATAATTTTTGTCTGTATTCATCTTTCTTCTGATTTTTTTTCCATTGATGAAAATACATTTACCACTTTATCACTATTACTAATAATGAAAAATTGAGCATCTTTGGAAATATAATGAAATATAAATAATGTTGCTTTCATGTTAGAAACACTTTGTAAACTGCTAAGTGTTCTTCCTGCTGCTGGTAGATAACAATTGATCAAAAGTGGTTGTTTTTTTTGTTTGTTTGTTTTTTTATGTGCAGTTTATTTAAAAGTTACTCTGAAAAATACACTCTGGTAATGAACTTTCTGCTTCTCAAAGACTAGTTAATACAAATTTTCTTAATTGTTAGGATAAGCAGGAAAGTGTGTAAGCATATCTGTCATATCTCTGTCTTTTTTCTTATGAAATTATTTATTTATCAATTAGGTGAGGACAAAGAAATATTAAGTTTTAGCAAAATAATTACTGGCAAGATTTTAATAATTTAGTTGTGTAGATCATGATGCACTTATAACTCTCAAAGGAATTCTCCAAATACAGTCAATTGCATTCTAGTCATCAAGCCAGAAAATTATAGCATACAAAATGAATGTTGCCTCAACAAGTTCCATCATAACTAAGATGCTGGCCTCCAGGTTCAGTCCCACCATGGTTATTGGATATTTCCTTGATTCTCTTTCACTTTTCTTACAAATAACAGTGCTGGCTTCAACTCTTCTGTGGTGTATTTTCAGTAATGTACATTATGCCATAAATGGCTAGCCATAAGTGTATTTTTCTTTGCTCTGAAGTTACTTGTGAGCATAGTGCTTGCTGACTGATAGGAAGATGATGGTTGTGGGAAATAATGTGAGTGCTGAAGATATATACTGTGTATGTGTCACTAAATTTTTCTTTTTAGGAGTAGAACTCGAAATTTACAGACTGAAATACTTCTACATTGTCATTTTAAAACATATATAATTACTAGCTTGATGGATTTAGTTTTGTTAGTCAGTTTGGGGCATAACTAAATTTTTGGGTCATGTTAAAAGGAGAAAAGATAATAAACTAATATCAAACTTTATAAATAAAAATAGCCGATATTATTGTTTATCAAATAAAATTTGTCAACCTAGTCTAAATCAGTGACCCCAGTGTACGTCTCCATTGCAAGCAGAAAGCACTCTGCCTCTGCAAAGTACAGAGACTGCCTTTCCAGCAGCAAAGAGAAGGAAAGAGTTTGGCCACACTGATTTTAACGAGCTAAGTGTCTGGAGAGTATGAACAGCACCTGAAGTTGCCCTGTCCTTAGTCTTCTGCTGAAGACAGAAGTCACAGAATTTTGACACTAATGTTTTTGTACATCTAAAAAGCAAATTGTAGCAATAATCCAGCTCTTAACAAAATTACATACTTATCTAAGTTTACGCTTTCCTGTTCCATTTTCCTGTTTAAACTATTCAAAATTTACTTTTCTACTGTTTTGTTATATTATATGAGAAGCTTTCTTCTACCACGTTCTGATTTACTTTGCTAAAGTTGTGATCAGAACTTCTTAAAACTAGTTTGGAAATGCCTTACTTTAAACAATGGAGTACTACGAGGAACTGTATAACTGTAAATAAGATGCAGAACTTTTATTTTTTTTTTCATTGAATAACCCTATTTCTAGGAAGTTGATGAGTATTTTGACTTTTTCACCATTCTCTAGTAGATATCTTCAGGGCTAGGTGATGAAAATTTACTAGATGCTTGGCATTTCCAAAAGCAATGAAAGAATTTGGAGGTTAATGTGCTGTATGAGTTCATGCCATAAATTTCCCTTAATTACCTTAAAGTCTTAGATGGAAAACTAGCTGTCTATAAACTCATGAAGACTTTCTTTGAGATAAATATGTAATAATTTTCAGCCAGCTCTTAATTTCTCATGAAATGTATGCGACTTGAACCTCATTGCTTTTCCAGGAAACATTCTACTCATCAGTGAGGTGGTATGCAAATTTTGTATTAGCCTTGATTACCAAGATTATGAAAAGCTTGTAGCACTCCCCCCCAGTCATACAGTAGGGTTTGTCATCCAGTGAAGTGTAAAACACACTACTGCTAATCAGCTACTTCAGAATACCTGATTCAATTTGTCAGAGTTACGAAATTGACTTAAATTGTGATGTATAAATAGAGCTCTGAATGGTTCTTTTTGTCAAGATTTTTCTTTTTTAGGGTTTTTTGTCTATTCTTGGAAGGCGTAAGTACTTGTTACATACGCAGCTGAAGTTTTGTCATCCTTTTAAAAGTTTTTGTAAGATTCTAAGAAAACTTATGAATATCACAGTACCGGGCAGCCAGCAATGGTACACTTTACCATTCTGCTCATAAATGACATTTTTATTCACAGGAGAAGTGCATAGAAAGAGATTATAGCAAAAATCAATGATAGATACTTGAAGTAGATGGTTAGAAGAAAGCAGGAACTGGTAACATTCTAATGAAATTCATTATACAGATACTGAAAAGATTCAGAGTAATTAATTGCACTGTGCAAGGGATTTCCTTGCTAGAAGCAAGTAAAAATAAATAAAAGAAAAATAATAACAAAGCACTGTTGAATCAGTATCAGAAGTTAAATAAAATCTCAGATTTGAAAACTGGAGCCAACCCACTTTCTAAACAGCTTTGCATTTAACACTCAGGGTCTCTGGTTTAAAAGTCTCAACTCATTGCTGCACTGGTAGGATGTGGTGGTGTTAGGTATTTTTTGCATGCTTCCTGGATTTTTTTTCCCTAATAATGTTAATGTTGAAAAAAGTGCTGAGAATTATGCAGCCACCTATCTTTTTGTCCTTTTTTTGACTTCTATTATTTAGGGCAGGATGAAATGCTCTAGAGGAAATTTGTTTTGAGTTTGTAGCATGGTGTGCACAATGTGTTATAGGGTTTTTTGTTCTTCTTTTTAATATACTTTTGTTAATATTTTCTTCCTTTTTTATCCTAAGTGGTAAACAAGCCTGAGGCTTGGAGTGAAGTCCAAAGGTTTTCTTCATCCACAGAAGTGTCTGATAGGAATCCTTTGTTGACTGGTGATATGACCTTCTTATAGGGAAGTAAATTACTCATATCTTTCAAATTCGCTTCACCTGGTATGCAGTTCTGTTCTTTAGTTTAAACTTAGAGGTGACACTGACAAACTGAGGTGGTTGCTAGGAGGGAAAAATTACTCATAATTCCAATACAGGAGAATAAAGTATCTCAATTTCTTTGCATGGGGATCGCACTCCAATCAATTATTCAAGGTCTGTGTTAAACAAACAGTACTGCTGATTTGAACTTCTTCACAGTGGAGGTGACAGAGCACTGGAACAAGCTGCCCAGAGGGGTTGATCCAGTCTCCTTCTCTGGAGATATTCAGGACCCATATGAATGCCTACCTGAGCAACCTTCCATAGTGGAGCCTATTTTGCAGGGAGGTTGGACTAGGCGGCCTCTAGAGGTCCCTTCCAACCCCCTACAGTTCTGTTAATCTGTGATTCCCCCCCCCTTTGTCCAAAAGGTAATGCTTAGAATTTAAAGAACATTCCCTGCCACCCCTTTCTCCATTGCCATTGCCTCTTCCTGCCAGTGAGGTAAATGGTAGCCCTGTTCTGGTTATTCTGAAACACCAGAGAACAATTTTCTGGCTACGAGGTAGTGATGGGAAGCTCTCAGACTAATCAGTGCCCTGTGGGATACCAGGCAATGGTGTTGTCAGGCAGAGCGTGCTCTGGGCTCCAAGCCAGGAGCTATTGCTCTGCAGCCTTCACAGACGTGTTATTTCACTCTTTGAAAGATCTCTCTCTGTCAACCATGCAACTCCTTCACTATTTTCTAAATGTCTTCATGTACATCTCCCAGAAGATTTAAAGAATCAGTACAAAATTGGTTGGAGTGGATTACTTCCACAAAATACTGGCTGCTGAGAGGAAGTCCTGTGCAGTAGTGTAAGCCAGTCTAGCTTTCTGCGTGGCTTTGTATGTCACAATATCATAGAATAACAGAATAGCTTGGGTTGGAAGGGACCTCAAAGTCCATCCAACCCCAACCCTACCATTTGCGGAGCTGCTAACCACCAGCTCAGGCTGCTCAGGGCCTCATCCAACCTGGCTCAGGAATGGGGCATTGCAACTTCTCTGGGCAGCCTGTGCCAGCACCTCACTGCCCTCTAAATAAAGAATTACCTCCTGACGTCTAATCCAAATCTTCCCTCTTCTAGTTTTAAACTATGTCTTCAGGGTCTGCTAATGTCTTTTGCATATGGTCCACTAGACCTTTTCATGTACTTCTTTTTTTTTTTTTTTGCCAGAATAGGACAGCTGCTGTATTTGCTGGTGCCTGTGCATGGATGGCCCTCAGCTCTGCACGTAAACCAAATAACTGGGTGGAAACCCAACCCACGGCTCTGCCTCTGTGTGGGGCTACAACAATGCATTGTTGCATGGCATCTGCAAGGCAGTGCAGGAGAACATCAGTCTGCCCATGGGAGAAGTGGGCATCCTGCAAGGTTGTGGGATTTTGACTGCGTTGTTTCCCTGCCCTCCTGCAGAATGACTGTTCTTGCCTGTTTAAATTAGCTTCAGAAGTTTTCTAACATCAGATTTTTAGCATTGGCTGTTCGAGCCTTTGCTTGGATAAGAAATTAACAATTAGGGCAAAATGTAGACTTAGCTGTCTGTGCCAAGCAACGTCTCTTGGATTGTGTACACTTCACTAGGTGTTGTCTGTGAATGGAAAACAACTTTTGCCTATTCTCTTTTGTTGAACAGTGCAAAATCATTTACAAGGAAGGGAAGCATATGTGTTCAATCTGAATGACTGTGATAAGCATTTAGAAAAATCCTTTAATGTCAGCGTCAGCCTCCCCAGTGCAGTTTGAAGTACTGGAAGAGGAATCAAATGTTAAGGATTTTGTGGTGGCATTCTAATGGCGTTCTTGAACTAGAAGACAGAACTAAAAAGTTTTGTAATGCAGCTGTTGTGTTGGTTTCTGGTGACATCCTACTGGCTTTTGCAGAAGTCAGAGGAAACAGAGATTGTACCAGACTCAGCAGCAGGTGTACTAACTGTCTGCTGGAGCATTTCTGGCTTGCTTTGCCAACAACAGAAGAAAAAGGAGTGAGTGAGTGTATTGTATCTTCCAGCTGATAAACTGCAGCAGCAAAACACTTTATATCCAGCATATGTGTGGCAATATGTGAAGCTGCCCTTTAAACATGTGTTACACTCATGTCCTGTAGCTTTAGCAGGTTTGATTATTAGCACATTTGTTAGAATCAGTTTATCTTCAAAATCTACTGATTAACTTAAATTGTTTTCATCTGAAAATAAATAAAAAGTCTCAAACTCCATGGACTTCAAGTTAGGAAGGGGAGCAGGTAATCTTTCCTCTGCTCCTCTTTTTTTTTTTCTTATTGTGATTTTATAGGCACACATACTCATGTACTCTCAAACAAAACCCCACTCCTCTCTTGTGTTGTCTTTATTGTGTTTAGATGATTATAGTAAAAGCTGCACAAAGTGAGCTAAGAAACAATTGCATTGCTCACAAGTATGTCTGTGTTTGTTTTTGAGTTGCATTACCTTTTCTATCAATGAGAAGTGCACTTTTTTTTCTGTCTGTGTTGCTGGTTGGTTTTGCTGGTAGAGAGGGCAGAAATATAGAGGTCTTGGCATTCTTGTCTTCCTGCACCCACAGTTTTTGACAGGGGAACTGTGACACTGATTCTCTCCATGCCACCACCCCATTCTGTGGTTTCCCAATTACTGCCCTTGGAAGGGGTCTCAGAGAGATCAATGTTGGTGTTGCTCCCACCCCAGCCCACGCACAGACACACTACATTGTCACAGGTCCCTTCCTGGCTGTATAATCACACATTTCCAGCATGATATTTGTTTTTCTCTGTTGGCAGAACAAATATATGTTGCCCTTTATGCTATGCTTGTACTTCTGCAAAATAAACCAGATTCCAACAACAGATTTCTTAAAAAATAAAATCCTACCACGTTGAACAACAATTTATCTGCTCCATGGTTAGAATTGGTAAACTATTCTGTAATATGCCAGAACTTGTGATGAGTTATCAGAATGATGGTGTTCGTTGTTACAGATTAAAAATACCGAGCAACTTGCAAAGCATTGTAGTCAAATTTTCTGTGCTACATGAGACTATTTTCAATAATATACCTTGATAGGAAACCAGTTGGTTTTTGTCCATCTTAGCATAGAAATCACATAACAAAGTTTGGTTGGTATGTTCCTATTTTAGTCAAAATTTGCAAACTCCAAATCTAATGATGGATATCTGTGTCATGGAGGTGTATGTATGTGTGAACATGGCTATCCATGTGCCTAGTTTTTTCTTCTGTTATATTTATAAGAATAAAAGCAACCTTAAAGTGAAATGTTGTTTTTGGTCCTGGAGTCAGTTATGAAACCATAACACTATATTTGAACCATGAAAGAGAAATTAACAGCAGCTGTCTAGTGTTCCATAAAGAGCTGCAGCGTCAGATATTCTTAGTAGCATTGAGTTTGGTCTGAATTACATTGCCCAAGTGTTGATTTATTGCTGAATTGTCCAAAGGGTAACGTGTAGTGTCATCAATATATTTCACAAAGCTTTTCAACTAGTTTCAGTTTTATATCTCTCGTGATTCAGAAATTTTAGTGAAAAAGAATGTGGAATGCATTTTCATATATTACTTGCTTATGTATGTTAGATAAATATTGCATTGAAACAGAAAAATGTGTTAAGTGGGTATTTTATCACAGCAAAGCAGTTAAACTAGATGCATACATTTTCTTTGGCTGCAGCTTAATGGGACCCATCAGCTTCAAGATATTTGACTGAAGAACTGCCCCTCAAATTAGTTCTTTTTCCTTTTTCAAAATTGTAGCAGTAGATACTTCATTTTCAAGAATGTATGAGACATAGGATGGAGAAGTCTGCTGAAATACAGATAGATGTCTTCTATGTTTCTACTCCTAAAGCTGTAGAGCATTTTAGTTTCAGCAAGTATTTTTTGCTTGCTCTGGAAAAGGAGTGGCAATATCAGTACAGACAATAAGTTTCATGTCTTTTTGCGTGAATCTGAAAAACATCAGTATATAATCCAGTCACAGATACTTTTAGTAACTACGTACAGGGGTATGTTTCTCGAAAGTGAAGTCATCCTTTTCTCCAGTTTAATTAGATTGTTAATTAAAATGGGAAACTGGCTTGTCCATTTTTAAGTCCATGCTGATTTAGCTACTCTTCACCAACTGTAGGGTTAAAACTGGTTCTACAAGAGCTGTGGATGGCCAGGACTGCAAAGCAGTTTTTGTGGTAAGAACACTTCAAATACAAGCACACTGGTTGCTTTATTTACCAGGCACTGTTTGGCTAATGTATTTCAAATCCTTGTACTTTCACAATGACCTTTCCTGATAAGTTTGTGGAAAATACTTCGGGTTGGGCTGTGATGGAGGCAAACCATAGCACATTAATGCTGATTTAAAAAAAATATATATTATTATTATTTTTTAATGTGCTGATTTGCAAATACTTTTTGGTAATATTTCCCATTTAGACAATTTCTGCTATCATCTCCCTGATTCTTGATTGTTTTAACTTTTTGCTTCTCTCTACATTTTCTGGCAGGGAAGGCACTTGTAGAGTTTTGAAGCGAACAGTAAAGAATATACCTAGCTGAAAAATAGCTTTTGTGAGGGTTTTTTTTTCTTTTTTTTTTTTTCATTTGTTTGTTTCATTTTTCCTCTTACTTTCCCAGTGAATACCATCTGGCTGGCGCAGTGCACACGTAAGGCCATACCCCCTGCATTTTGCTGTGGTTCATGGCTGCCTATGCAAGCAAAACCATAGCTGATTCTATGGATTTAGATGAGCCATGGAAGCAGTGTGCTGACCTGACATACTTGCTGCTCTTCTCCGGTTGCTCTTTGGCTTTATTCTTCAGCAGATTCTCGCCATGAGAGGAAAAGAAAAAAAAAAAGAAAAGACAAAGAAAACCTAATAATAATAAATAAATAAACTGCAAACTGACAAAATAAAAACCCAGCTCAGCCAAGCAGAAAAAAAATTGTTTATATGTGTTAGTGGGTTTGCTATGTCTGCTGAGAAGTGTGATGCTTCCCTAAACTCTATGGGGGCAGGGCAGGGTAGGTGTAGAGTAGTTGGGATTGGGATGAGAAGACCTGACCTGTGTATCCAGTAGGTCAGCTCTGGTCTACCTTCAGTGCTGTGACCACCCTTGAAGAAGTAGAGCTGCAGGAGAACAATCTGGAATTCGGTCCTCCCTAGTGATTTGTACTGCAACAAAGATAGTTGAGATCTGGGAGGTTATTTTCTCAGTGGTGGTTGGTAGAAAAACTTGTGCTAGAGCTGTTCAGAGACAAGGCTGCTTTAGGCAGGCATCCAGTGTTCATGCTCAGAGAGGGAATTTTTCAAACCTGTAACAGATGCTGCAAGGTTTTTTTCTTGGAAATTTTCAGGGTGATAAATTGCAGGAAAGGCTGTGTGTGTGAGTGCCAGCAGCACACAACGTGCCCAACTTTGTCAGGTCAACCCCAAGTTCCATGGCAGACCTCACACTTCAGGATTCTTCTCACCTGTGACAACAGCATGTCCTGGAGAAAGTAAAGCTATTGGCCATGGCAGGGGCCACTCAATCACAGAATGGATTGACAGGGAACTCTGGGTCCATGTGGCCCAAGTCCTGCACAAGCAGGGTGCTCAGAACCGTCCCCAGGAAGGAGACCTCACAGCCTCTGAGCAACTGTTACAGTGTGTGGTCACCTTGACAGTACAGAATTACTTACTGATGGTCTGATGGAACTTTTGAATTTCAATTTGTGCCCATGGTCTCTTGTCTGGGCACTGCTGAATGGAACCTGGCTCCATCTTCTCTGTGCCCTCCCTTCAAGTATTTATAGAATCTTGGCGTTTCCACATAGTGAAGATACTCCAACATCATCATCTTTATGGTGTTTTGTTAGTGATTTCCAGCTGCACTGGGACATGTGCAGAGAAGTTGGCTTGAGATACAGCTTAGTGTTTAAATACTTAAAAAGACTGCAAGAAGAGAGGGTTATTAGCAGTGGTTATTAGTGGCTGGAGTACTAACAACCAGAAGGTGAAGGCAAGCCAAAACAAAAAAAAACCAAAAAAAAACCAAAAAAACAACCAATGGGAAGCTGTAACTTTGACTCTCACTTCTTAGTGCTGGGATATTAATAATGGGCAGCAAACCCTTCCAGAGGCATTATTTACTACCTAGTTAAATTGCCTCTGTAGTGCTGATAGCTGCAAGTGCATGCAGAGTATTTCTGAGGCGCACAGTATTTTTTACAAGAATAGTTGATAAGGTATTTGCTTTTGGAAAATAGATATCAAAATGAGAGTAATATCTGCTTTAAGTGTCAGCGTGTTCAATATGTTTTTGTCTAAAATCTGAATTTGGGATTAATGTTAATTCTTTTAAAATCAGAACAAAAAAATGTTGAAAATGAAAAAAAGGGTCAATTTCAAACCATGTAAATTGGAAAATCTAATAACTTGAACATTTTTTGTTAGATTCTATGTATTCTAGAGTAAGAAGGGGGAAATACTTAATGTGTATGAAAGTCACATTGGGAAATTGTGTACCTGCGCATGGAACTGTGTAAAATTGTGAAGCTGAAATTGTTTTGTTTTTTTTTTTTTCCTATCATTTCCCATAAGAGTTAGATTAATATCTGAAATGTTATCCAAGGAAAATTACCAGCCATTGAAGGTGGACTTACAACTTTCCACTGATGTCTCTCATAGTTTAAAATCATAGTAGTTTATTAAAGGGAATAACACAGTTTGCATTTAAGTTATAAATACAGATGAAACTGTAGTTTCTGCTTTGCTTTTATTATTTCAATTACTGTAATTTTAAATGTAGTAAATTTTCATGGTGTACAAAGAAGCCTTACAGGAGTTCTTAATTGCTTTTCTAAATGCTTAGACTTAATATAAATATTTTGATCTAAGTTGATATATAATTTCTAACAATGTTATTTAATGTTGAGGGTTTGGGTTTTTTTTTATTATTTTATTTTTTATTTTTTTTTGCAGGTGTTTCCTCTTGTAGTTTCACAGTGATGGTATTTAAGATAAAGTACACAATATAGAGCTGTAGAAGCTGTTTTTACCTCTGCTCCAGTCTAGTTTGAATTGAAGCTGACTGCTTAGAGAATAAGAATAAAAATCTTTTGCACAGCAAAAACAGATTTCTTGCCCCCAGATAATATATATTCAGGAAGAAAACTGTTGCAGATCTATTTTTTGGCACAATATTTTCAAATCACAAGGAAAAGGTACTTAATGAATCTATATTGAGAAAAATATTCTTAAGTTATATTTTTCAGGAAAGGATTGATATTCTCCTGACACTCTCCGGAGATAGTTTTCACTCATCCTGTACAAAATAATGTTAGGTTCTGCAGATTTTATTAGTAAATCCATACGTGGTTGTTAGTGGGTTTTAATATGTGTTTACTGATTGCTGTTTCTCTTGCTAGCTAACATATTCAAACTTTGATTTTCTTTGAGTTAGGAAAACAGATCAAGTGGCTGCTGCTTAATGCAAGTTCCCACGTAGCAGTGGGAATAGTGTTTCATATTCTCTTATTTTAATTTCAATGGCAGGTAGCCGTACTTAAAGGCAACTTTAAAAGATAATGTTTTAGTTTCTCTTTCAAGTTTTCGGTCCCAAGCCAATTATAATGAAAAATACCCCCCTCTCTTTTCCTCTTTATAGTGGTATCTCTGCTGTGCTTGGTGGCAGGTAGCTTTGTGTGCAGTGTAAGAGACCTCCTCTGTCAATTTACGCAGAGTTCAAACTTCTGGCAGACACATTCTGCCTTGTTTCCCTCTTTCTTCTACCTAATTTCCAAATTCATCACCTGTACTAAGCTTTCAGTATTTTAGTACTACAAATGAACTCTTGCTGTTTTACTCAGCTGAACAATTTCTTCCTTCAGACTTGTTCCCTTCAAATGAGCTGTTCCCATTGTGCTGTTTTAGACTCTTTTCTAAGAATGATTGATATTGAACCAGTACGCTGCTGCTAGTGTAGACAGAGGAGAACAATGGTCCTGAAAATAAGTAGCAACAACTCAGTCTGAGCAGCAATTGCTCTGCCTCTTCTGGTTAGCTGCAACATCCCAGGATGTACATTTCTCAAAGTAAAATGTAAACCGTTTTTAAGAACTGGTCCCAGATAGCTGATTTGGATGTTCTGTACACTGTTGATCTTTGTCATGTCATATATGCAGCTATATATACATCACAAACTCAGCCTGCTAGAACATTTGGAAGTGTAGATTCTATATCTACGCTGTATCGTTGCAGCAGCTCTCTGTTGTCAGTGTTGCAGAGAAAAAAAAATGAAGTCTGTTGTGTGAGCAGTGTGCTATGAAGTTGAAGATGACTGGGGGGGTCTGTTAAAAGTGGTCCATCAGTACCTTGCCAGTGAAATAAAATCTGACAACTTAAGTACATAAACCTAAGTCAGGAATAAAATATAGTACCGTGTGGCCACTGACAGACAGCTACATCCATACCCTGAAACTGTGAGTTGGACACCTCTCCAAAGTCCACTGAGCTTTGGTTAGCCGTTGTTGTTAAACTTTGTAACACGGTAAACAGTTCAGATTTACTTAAGGTGACAGCGCAGGTGGATCCATTTTCCCTGCTATGTATCTTAGTCTGCTGTCGGACTCCAGTACACGTGTGCTGAGCTCTATGCAGCTGGAGAATAAAGGGATTCTTTATAATATCAATGCAGCCTTCTGCACTAATAAGATTTTTGATAAAAATGGTTTTAACTTAGCATACATTTTTATACAGTAAACAATACAAATAACAAAATAAGTGTATTTTGTATGTTCAGCTGCTATATGAGGCTGAAGGCCATGAAAAAAAAAAATAAAACTGCAATGCATGATGTCAGTTAGCATCTGTGAGACCTCGCAATTTTAGAGTTACTTTTAATTTAAGAATTTAAATTGCGGTGGTTACTTTTAATTTAAGAATTTGGATTGTCAGAAGGAGATATTTGTTTATATTCGTAATCTCACCAGTTCACAGCAGAGATGAATTTAATTCACGTTTAGCAGTGATATCCTTGTAATTGCTATGTACTCTGGTACTTTTGTATGCTTTTTGAACATTACATCTGTTAAAAGTAGTTAGCCTCCTGGTCTAGGTTTTTCCTAGTCTGCTTTCAGGGAAAACTCTTCACACATCAGGACACCATTGGCTTTCTGTTATGACCTAGAGGCTTACTTCTGCTTTGCATGAATTTACCCCATCTGTGCCCTGTGTGTTGTATTTATTACTTGCTGAGTAGGTATTTCAGGAGAAAACTGAAAAATTCTCACAAGGCTGCAATTGACATTTACCTGAAAATAGTTTCCACCAGAAAAAATAAAATATCATTACTCCAGGTGTGTATTTAAAAATACAGTCCAATCGTGCCATCTTAGTTCAGATTATTATCACTCTTTCAAGAGGCCAAGGCAGGAAAGATCTGAGATGGCAGTTGTACTAATATGAGCTGCAAAAGTTTTGCAGTTTGCCTGCCAAAGAGGCAGCTGAAATATAGTGAAAAAGCAATTACTTTTCTCAAGATTTAAAAAAAAAAAAAAAAAAAAAAGACACTTATGAGACAGAAAGATGATTTTTTTTTTCACTATGTTTAAGCCAACTTACCAAATTAATATGAAAAAGGACAGTAAAATTATCCTATTATGGTTATGTATGTCTGTCCACATAGCCACATTTGTTAGACATGTAATTTCTTCTCTCTGATTTCTGTAGGCCAAGGTCACACTCACAAATTTTGCAGTGTGTAAGAGGTTGTGAATATGTAAGTAAAACCTATTACGATGAATAATGTGGTTTGAATTATATTTAGTATTTAGAGCACCTACTATTGAATAGTTATTCATTTGGGGTATTCTTATTCCCATTTATATTTCTATGCACCTTTAACTACCAGTTCAGTAAGAATGCCCTCACCTTGGACTTGTTTGTAAACAGCTGTACTGAGTAACCACATTTAGGCAAGACACTAATATTTCCTGGTGAGTATAAATACATATTTATCTGAGTAGCTGAAGCTGTTAACAAAGATATTCGATGAAAGTTAAAATATATTATATGTGATGCTCCTTCTTTCTGCATTCTTCCCTCTTTCTTTCTTTGGGGAAACTAGAGAGAACAATCATGTGTTCTTGAAAAGTGGATGTAACTGCTCTGCCAGTGAGCTTTCGAGCAGTGTACTTCCAACAAAAGTGTTTTAATGTTCTCATGCCTTTGCAGAGTTGGAAGATGTTAAGTAACAGTTCTGAGAAAAACATTATAGCAACTCCTTGTCATCTATTAGAGCAGAGCAGAGATAGTTGCAAGACAGAAAGTCAATCAGGATGTGAATGTTTTTGATCCGTTTGAGTAGAGAAGTACTTTGTTCTGCCTGTTATAGGGATGTTGAAATACTTAATACACTGTACACAACAATGGTTTTTAAACAATTTTGATGGACTTATGAAATCTTGAACCCCTAACTTTTTTTATAAAAAGATGAGGGAAAGCCTTCTCTTGAAGCATATGGAACAGTAAACCCTTCATCGGTCAGTCTTCCTGAAAGGGGCATTTGGTCATTGTTCTGTACATTGCAGCTACTTAATTGTCTACAATTTTGATCCTTCACTTTAGTATCCATCATAGCTAACAATTTGAGATCTTTTTTTATATTTCAATGTTTACCTAAGACCATTGGTCATTTGAACATGCAAGTGCTTCTTTCTTAATAGGAGAGGGTTGAGAGAGATTGAGGACAACAGTAACTTGAAAATACTTGATATGTACTGCCATCTCTTTAAGTTTGTGTGAGTAGCAGTTACTCTTAAACAACTTGCTGTCAGGGATGAATTTTGGGAACCCTGTGGCTTCTGCTTCTGTTTGTTTTTTTGTTTTTCCTCTGAAGCTTTCTGCTTTTTGTTTGTTTGTTTGTTTTCTTCTCATTTGAAGTTTGGCTTAGCAATGGGTTGAGTATATGGAATTGGATAGAAATAGTAGGGATGGTTCAGTGTTTTCTTTACTCTGCTTCTTGCTTGGATCAAAACACGTTTTCTTGGAACTAAATAATTTTCTACCTTGAGAAGACTTCAGTCACCCACTTGCCTCATTATAAAGAAGAACTTGTGGGTAGGTTTTGCAGGAGAAGAACGGCATACTGATTAAAATTTCCTGAAGACTGACATCTGGAAATTCCAGGAATTGTAGTTCAAACTGGAGACAGGAAAGTGCCTTCACTTACTGAAAGAGTGGGAGCGCTGTTGGGGCATTGTCATACAAAGAAACAACCATGTGTACTGATGGGTCTCTTTGGGTTTATGGACATATTTTCTTCACTACCCTCCCCTGGGCAGATCCGTTAGGGATTCCTCAGTCTGAGATACCCTCCCAGAGTTTCATAGGGAAAACACTACCTGATCATGGGAAAGCATGACATTGTTTCATTGATTCCAGTTTTGTTGTTGCCTTGAAAAGGTGGGCTTATTACTGTTCATATTTGTTTAACAATAGTAGTTTCTTTTCTGTGTACTGCATGACTATTGAAGGAAAGGAGGACATTGAAGAGTGGTGATGGTAGATTCTACCAACCCACTACTCTTTCCCTCAATGTACTACACCACTCCTTTATTTTTTTGCATTCTTTGTCACTCTTCAGTGCAGCCTGCTGCTTTAACTCATTGAGCTGAGCTAGTAAAAAAATATATCTAAGCTTGTCATCCAAGTTGACACAGTGGGCTTCTGGAAGGATCTGGTGAGCTTTGTTGCTGGCAGAAGACAGGATGTGGGTAATGCAGGCATAATCAGATTAAGAGGGAAATTGAAACCTGCCCTTGCTGATGGGAAAGTGTTATAGGGTAAGGTGCTTGTTAAGGTATTACCAAAGTCATCCAAGTTTTAGAGAAGTAATTTGTCTTTTTATTTTGTGTGTTATAATTAGTTAGCCCATATAAAACATTTTTTACCTATCTACATGTCCCAAGTATTTCTTAACATGCGTGTTCAAATGCTGAAAATGAGAAATTGCAATTCTAAGACTTGTTAAAAAAGGTTCCAAAAATACTCCTGTGAAATAGTATCTGTGATTTCTAGTATTTCTTTTTGGTGGTTTTGGAGTTGGTAGGTATCTGCTATTGGGGTTTTTAAAGAACACTAAATGATATTTCATGGTCTTACGTATTAAAAACAGAGCACTCTCCTAATTTTTTATTATTTATACTGTGTCATAGAGATTCTTTGATCGATCACTGTCGCTCATCCTAGATGAGTGTTCTTAGAACACTCACCCACCTTTTAAATGGGCTTCACAATGCAGTTTACTGGTTGCTCAAGTAATTTAACAGAAAACATTTAAACTTGCTGTGTCAAAGTAACAGCAAATTGTATATTTTGTTCAGGAAAAATAAGTTTTGCTGTGTGTCATATCATTGTTTCTAAATGTACTCTTTGGTTCCCACTTTTTTAAAAAGGATTTGACACTCAAATTGTTATGTTTCAGAGTTACTACTGCTATCTATAACTGCCCTAATAGTAGCTTCTGCTATCTAAAGAATTATTTTTAAAAAGCCTGAAAACTTTGAAAAGCACTTAGAAATGCACTCATCGAGTAGTAAAGATGGGAACGCTGATAATGGAATAAACTCTAATTAAGAGCTTTTTAAATGAGTTTTCAAAAGGCAGTTTTAAGTATGTTTTTCATATTAGAATATGAAGAGAGAAAACTCATGGCATTGAGGAAAATTTGTTAAACATGGGGAAATTGCATTCCTGTTCTTTGAATAATACTGAAGGACTAAGAAATGGAATTTAACATTAGAGAGCTTTTTTATATATGGCAAATGAGATGTCAAGACCATGGTTTTAGTTTATGCTTCAATTTTGATTCAAGGAATGTTAGAGAATACAGTAACTAAAAAAAAACTTCTCCTGGGGACCTTTCAGAAAAGTTAATTATTATCAGCCACAGTATTGAATGACCTTTTATCATTGTGTCCTGTTACGATACCTTCGCCAATGCATAGCAGCATTTACTTGGCTTCCAATCATACTAATTACAATCATCTTCGTCATAGCAACCAAGTCTTATAATGTTTGGTTGTTAAGGATTTTGTTAAACTGAAGATAAAGTACACTTAATTGGAGGTTTTTTTTTTTTTTTTTTAATGAAGTTAAAGTACATTTAATTGGGGATTTTTTAAATTAGTGTGACTTTACATGTGAGTTTTTTTCTTTTGAGTCATCTTCTGACAAGTTCAGAGTCTTTTATTCTGCTGAATCTGTAGGTTCATTTCTATTTTTTGTTTTCTTCATTAGAATTTTGATAAAGGGCAATAAATGGAGAAGAAAAATAACTTAGTAAACTCCCTAAGAAATATTCTAATAATATTATCTATCTCCCTATGGAGGTGTCAGAAGAATCTTTTGCTCCTAAATAAATATTTCATTGAAGAGCAGGGGTTCTGCACCAATTTGTTTACCAGTTACTATCAGGCTCTCAGTCACCCCTTTATAAATCTTAAAATCATGATTTTCTGAGAAGCCCCCTTGAAACATATAGGACATTGTGAAACTTGTTAGGATAGGACTATACTCCTGCCCACACCAGGATGTTTGCTATCAATGGCATATACTAAGCTTGTAACACTAATAAGTGAGGAAATTATTAAGGTGCAACATGAAGAGTAAAATTTTGGCAGTGAGATTTATGTCCATGAATGACTACTGCTTGAGATAATCAGTTAATGAAACCCACAAGAGAGAAAGCTGTCTAACAAATGAAAGTTAAGTGTTAGTTTTATCTTAATGGCTATTCTATGAGAGCGATCCTCTCACTAGATTTGCATTTCAGCTCGTCAGTATACTGAGTATTTTCTGAAACTACAGGAAAATAAAAAACAGCATACACTGAAAGGAGGAGATGAAAAATTGGAGCTGTTGCAGGTAACATGGTACAACCCTTCTCTCTAAGAGGGGTTAAATAGAGTAAATGCAAGATGACCAAGAATACACCAATACTACCACTAAACCCAAAAGGTTTGTGATAAGACCAGAGTGAAAGTGACTATTACAAGAAAGAGGGTAGAACATCTTTTGAACAGCACAAGTCATATTCTAATGAGAGTATTACAACAGGAAGTGAGATTTGACAAATGGAATATAAGGCAGTTGTAGCAACTCAGGTTCAAAATATTAGATGAAAATGATAATAGTCATCATATACCCCTTTTCTTTTTTTGACATGTTTATCAGAACTGGAAAATGTAAGGCCAGCAGACGATTTAGGTATAGTAAGAGTTCTTAGAAAAGTCAAAACAAATATGAGGTTAAGGTTTTGCTTGGTATTTGTTGTAGAGTAGCTTGGCTGTGTATCCACACTGGATATCTTTTTCATACTAGGGAGAATGAAACAATGGAATTTAAATTTAAATATAAAAGAGCTGTTAGAAGTTGTAAAATGAACAGTGAGTTGCCAGGACCAAATAGAATTCATTGTGAGGAACTCTGATTACAGATCACTGAAGAGTTTAAGACCAACTTCAGCATCAGAGGAATTGAAAGTATCACACATAATACTGATCTCTCTACAGGACTTACTTGAATACTGAAAAACTGATAGAGCAGTTAAGAAACGAATAGAATGTACAAAACCAGAGCATACTGAAGTCTTTACCCACTTTATGGATTTCATTCCTGATAGAACTATGAGTTTCTTGAAAGGAATAATGTGAGGAAATGTGTTTATATTTCTGTGGATTTAATATGAAAAAGTGAAAGTGCTAAGGTTTAAAATTGGTTGTGGGATATTACAGCAAAACAAAACAAAAATAGACAATTCCTAGGTGTGTTACAAATAGAACAATAAATTATGGCTAAAAATAAAATCTGTGGTTGTTTCTTGCAAAGATAAAACACTCAGTTGGGGTTTTGAAATGATATATTCTGGAAGCTGTGTAGCTTAGCATCTTAACAAATTAATTAGAAAATGAATAATTAAGCAAGGGGCAATCTTTTTCAGATAATTCAAACATTTTTTGAATCACCAAAACTAAAATTGTCCATGATGAGTTGTGAAAGCATCTCTTTCGGAAGAACAGAAATGGGCTAGCTACACTAAGTGACAGAAATACAATGGAAATAATGATGGATATATATGGGAGAGTCCCATATGATAATTTGTATGTTGTCATGATCATGGATGATAACAGACAATTTGGTAAGGGTAAGTGATAAAATGTTGGTTCCCATCTTTTAGTGTCTTGGAAATAATCACAATGAGAATGAAAAAAGTAATGTAGGTATAATTAACTTTTATTCTTGCTCGTATTTGTTGACAATATTTTCTGGCTATGAAAACGTATATGTCATTAACTGCAAGACAGAAACCACTGAAGTGCTATTTACAGGGTCAAACATTATTAAAAAATTAATATTGCTTGGGATCTTTCCTCCTGAATGGTACGAAATAACTGAATGACAATCTCCTGCTTTTTCTTCCCCTCTCTCTCCTTCTTTTTCCCTATGTGTGAATAGAATTAGAATGTGACCTCTTTCAGTAACTGACTTTCAGAAATTATTTGTGTATGTGGATAGGCACAGATGTGTAGTATACTTTCTGCAGCATTTAAAAAAAAAAAAGCAACTGCAAGCTGAATACATACATCTATCCACAGTTCTTAGTGTTGACCTTGAATCCACCAACCACATCCTTATGAGAGATACACAGTAAGAGGATAAGAATCAGCAGCTGTGAATTTCAAAAGGAGGAATTGTGACTGGTTATAGGGAAAAATGAGTAGTTAAGCACTAGAGTGAGTTGCCTGCAGAGGTACTGGAATCTTCATCCCTACTGATTTTCCAGACTTGACTGGGTAATTAGGTTGTTCTTGATGTTAATGCTGAAGTTGGTTTGTTTTGAGCAGGTGGTAGTACTGGATCTCTAGAGGGTCTCTTCCAACCCAAGTTATTTACTGAATCTATAGGAAAAAAAAAATCTTCATAGAAATAACTTTACTTACAGTACCTTCATCTGCCTGAGTTTATTGTTTAAAGGAAGAGACAATGATGTACCCAAAATGTAATTATTAGATCATTCTTAATTAAGGTCATTCAAAAGCAATTACAATTTGAATTTGCAAAGTTTTAAAAAGATGTTGCCACAGTATTGTCCTATTGTGGATGGATTTTGTAGATGGAATCACAACTCTTTGCCTTGTCTCAGCATTTCCCAGAGCCTCAGGCACTGCCATATTGAACCGGCCAAATTTTGGCAGCTCCATTTTGAGTCAGCTGTGAAGGGGAGGCTTGTGTTTCATTGTTGGAAGAAGTAGAGGAAATTTTTTTGAAATGATTATGTAAAGAAAGCATTCTTCAACTTTCAAGGAAAAAGGAATGAATGCATTCTTCACTATTGACAAAGCTGCTGGTGCTTGTATGTGTTACTTCCATGATAGACTGGAAAATAATCAGACAGTAAATACCAAAAACCAACCAACCAACCAAACAAAAAACCTTGTTGTTTTTTTTTTTTGTTAATTTTTGCATTCCATATATTAAGCGCAGTAGCTGACTCCCAAGAGCAGTAGTTTACAACAAATATGTTTGAAATAAACACTGAGGTTGCAGACTCTAATCTGTTTGTGATCTTCACAGGTGGGCTGAAAAACAGAAATAGTAGGCAGTGCTCTTTGCAGTCATTGACATATGATTTCTCTTTGATTTGTGTAAAACAGATTTATATTTTATTGATTCATAGCAAGCATGTTGTTGTAACAGTGAGGAGCTTATTTACAAAGGGAAAATATGTAATGGAAATGACAGTGAATCAGAAAACCATTACAGAAAAGCGAGCAGCCTGGTATTCTAAATAAAGACTGAAAGAAACAAAACAATGACAGTAAAATAAATACTAATTTGTTTGCTTGCAGTGTATTTGAAAGCTTACATGTTGGGCATTCTTTGATTAATCAATTGGAGTAATTCTGGATAGATAGTACTCCAGATAGATTACGAATTATTCATAAGAAAAATAAATCTTATATCTAAAGCCAAGAGCAAACCTATCAACTGAATAGTCTTAAGTCACTTAGCTGATGTGTAATCATTAGTAGGCATAAGTGTATTTATAGCAATGCAAGTGCTATGTAACTTACAGCTAGACTATACTTGAGAAGATACTTGTTTTCCTAGAGGCTTTATGATACTCTTTATTTTCAGGACTATCTGCCTCTGGTAACGTAACTGACTTGGTGTATCAGATACTAATCTTCATAAAGAATTTTACTTGGGCTCTACTTTTGGATGACTTGACATCAAGTTGATTGCTTTTCACTGTTTCATTATTTCTAGATTTTTTTTTTAAATACCTCTATAATGATTGTTATTGAGTTCTGTAAGGCTTTTCAGACTGTGCATTTTTACTCATAGTAGTGCCAAAGTCTGCAAATTCTGCAACTTGCTTTTCATCTTCAGTGAGACAAATTTGGCACTTCTTGAATTCTTTGCTGTTATAGTAACATCATTTGATTATTTTTATCTGTTTTTTTTTTTTCATTATTTTTTCATCCTGTATATAGAAGACTTCAAATAAATATGTAATCATTATTAAGTTAATGTCACAGCTAAGTTCACATTTTTCTCAAGTTGGCAAAATGTTAACTAAAAAAGTAGTTTCCTTGCTTGTAGGCTAATGCTTATTTTATAGACACAGACTGAACTGTGTTTTTTAAGAATTGCTTGTTTGTGCTTCTAAGTATGATATTAGTAATTGATATGAATGTGACATAATAGGTATAATTAGTAAGTGTATTAAAAACACTTTTTTCCCTGACTTGTAGGTTAAATAGTTTGGGAAATTGAAGTCTTTCCTTATTTTTGGTTCTAGCATGAATAAGGGTTAGTGAAGGATCAAGGAAGACTTAATTGTCCAGAATATAATGAACCATTTGCTTTCAAGTACAGATTATGTACGTGCATGTCTGTTGCAGAGCAGTGGATCTAATCCTTGAGCAAATCCTGTCCCAACTATTTGCTACAGTGTACTGGAGTGCATTTTCAAGCCATAGCCTGACACACTGCTTGCTATCCTGCTGAGAAAGTAAGAGTTCAGACCTGTTATCATTCATGGTAAATATAAGAATAGAAAACAGAAAAATAGAACTAGTGGAAAGGATAAGGGAAAAACCATGTGTGCACAAAGGCATGTAGTTCAGGAAGATTAGAGTAGAACTGGTGATGGTTGCAAACATTTTCAAGATAAGGGCAAAGGATACTAATATTTGGCTGGAAATGATGGTATTGAATAAATAAGTGAGCTGTGCTGCAGTGAGGGAAAAGTGCAGTGGAAAAAGTTGATCATCTTCATGTCAGGTCAGCACATGATGCCCAGTAGGCAGTGTAGAAGGACAAATGCTACTTAAAATCTTTTGAGATTTTGCTCAAGTCTGTTATGTTTGGCAAGGTGCTTTTATTAACAGTGCAGTGAGACCTGGTTACCCACTGTTCAGATGTGCTGTGCGTATGTGGCATTTTTATTTTTTTTTCTGGTGTGATAATTTCAAAATAGCTCTTCTTGCATCTACTAATCTCCTATGAGTTATTACTACAGTCAAATAGTATTATTTATAAGCAATTGTATGTACTTAGTGCCTGGTAAGTTTGTTCAGATTTTATCTTTCATGAAGATCAAAAATAGTCTTTTAACATACATATTCAGCTCATCTACTTCTGTTTCTTTAATTCATGATAGAGGCAGAGTGCTATTTGAGGCAAAGTGAGAGACTCTTTTAAACTTCGTGAATTTTTTGCAGTTTATAGACATTTTTTAAAACCCTGGAACATCTTAATGACTTATTTGGCATTAACTGCATAACTACGTAAGTATTAGTTTCTGATGCACATTGTAAGTTCATTTAGTTCTGCAGCGTAAAGCTTTTTTGTTTGTTGACTAAGAAACCCATTAAATGACCAATTACAAGTACGTTTTACTTGAGTGTTGTATACTACCTGTTGATGTTTCCTTATATTTGGAAAGTTAACTGTGATGAAAACAGTATGCTTTCCTTTGTCTTCTGAAATTTGATAGTGTGTAGGTGAAGTTGTTAGAGCCAACATGAAAATCTTCCTTGAAACTCTTTTAAAATGTCTTGCAGTCTTCAATATGGCCAGAAATTGTGGTATTAAATGAGCAGCAAAAATTGTGTATGCTCGCATGTGTGTGTTAAGACTCAAAGACATACGTAACAAATTATTGAGTTACAACAAAAGCATTTTTCTCAGAAATTCATCCTGGATTTAAAGCTGAGCCATTGAACAATTTATAGTAAAGTAGTAAATAAAAGATAAAGAGAAAGGAGAAAAGACATGACTGTTAGTAAGGAATTGTTCTACATACCTGTCAGACTCAAGACGAATGGTGGCTGAGTTGCCTAGATATTCTGACATCCACTGAATTTATTGTTCTGCAAATACCTTGAGTTTTTTTTTCACGTACAAATACTTGTTTACAGCACAGAGATGGATCACAGAGTTTTTTCTTCTTTTAGTGATGGTGTCCTTGAGTTTTGTCAAGAGTGTGATGTTTGGCTTTGTTTTTGTGCACAAAATTGACTAAACTTAAGCCAAGGATAGCTGGATGTGCCAAAGGACAAAATGCCTATTATTCAGCATGTCGTGATCACCATTATTAAACAGTAATTGCTGTAAGGGAAATAGAAATGCTTAGAGTAGCCCTGTGCTATCACAGCTTGTCCTATCACCCCTCAGAGTGAACATCATCTTCTGCCGAGTTACGTTGGTTATTTCATAGTTGAAGTATAGAGGAGAAACTTTCCTTTCAAGTATCATTAGGTTATAGTTTTCAAAATGCTGATATTGTAAAGGTGATCTTTCGATGTTTTGTTATATTTTAGGGCTTTAGTTAATAGAACATATTCTCTTTACTGTCTGGATAGGAGTTGACCATAAAAGTTATTAAATCATACTTATGGTTCTATAGGCGAGGTGTGCAAAAATAATTTTAGCAAATGTTACGAAATAAATTTAAAAATGATCATTTGTGTGATGTTTGTTTTAAAAGAATTAAATTTAAATAGAGCTTCTGTGCTCAAATGTCAGGAATTGAGGTATAAAGGAAAGATGGGCAAAGAACTAAATGTGCTGCTCAGGTTTACAGTTGCAGATTGCTTTTCAGAAGTAATGAAGCCTTTCTGCTTTAGCTGATGGGTGACTGAGTGGATCTCTCTAGAGTATTACACCACTGTGACACAGGAGATCTAATCACACAAGTTTTCTTAAATCTCTCAAGTGCTCCTTATTTAATATTTTATAAGAGGATGATTATTCTTCATCCTATTTGTTAAACACCCTTAGCAAAAATATAACTTAACTGGGTAATTAAATACAAAGTATGATAGTTGGCATTTCAGGTCAGAATAACTGAGGAAAAGGTGCAGTATATGAGCCAGCATGTTTTGTATGTGTGTGTGTTCTGGTCTCTTGTGTCAACGTCTGATAATACATGGACTTTTTTTGTCCTTCTGCCATGGGCATGTCTCAGGCGCTGGTTTGTGATAAGATGGTGATTGCAAGAACAGAGCTGACAGTCTTCTCTGAGAAAAGATAATCACTGCAGTATAAATGACTCAGAGATTAGACCTATCTGGGATCTCTGGGGTCCAAATAGCTGGAGAATGTAACTGGAAATCTGTGAAACTTTGGGCTGAGAGTTGGGTGACAAGGTCTGTGTGTTTGGTCTCACGTGTTTGGTCTCACATTTTTGCATTTGCAAGGGGAGAGTTTGAGACACATGCTGAAGTAACTGGAAGCAAAGGGAAATCCTGTTTATCAAATGGTTATTTCAGGACTTTATTCTGCTGTGTGAAGTTTCATCATTTCAGCTCGATCCTCTCAACTGAGAGTTGAAGTTGCCTTCTTTGTACACAGTGTGAAATGTGTATGTAAGGACGGGTTCAGTTTATGTCTGTGGGTTGAATAGAATGTGCAGAGCAACTTGGGAAAGTACTGTCAGCTCAGAAAGTGTTAGGGGAAGTATTGGAGAAGCAGCAGCAAAGAAGAGTGCAGCTCTCCAATTTCTGAGCTCATTAGAGACATAATTGAATAATTGAAGGAAAAGAGAAGAATATGAACTGGGCAAATAACTGGCAAATTTTTATGCTGTTGTCTTCCTGGAACTCTCTAGGTACTGGCTGCCATATTAGTAGCTGTTTTAGAAGGTACACAAAACCTTGGATTATCTGAGGAGTTATCTATGGACAGTGTGTGGCTTTTCTTTTTCTTTTTTTTTTTCTGTCCAAAATGATGATTCCTAATTTTGTGTATGATTTGATGAGACACAGTAGGCCAGATGAAGTTTGGTATTAGTGCTAATTGCATCATACTTCGGTGACTTGTCTGGGTAGTGCCTCAATATTGTGCTTACTAGCCTCACTGTTCTGTTAAATTAATCCATGCCCTGGCCTTTTGATTTCACTCATCTGCTAGAGCTGGAAGAAGATTGCTTACTTCAAGTTTCCCCACTATTCCAGTTTTCTACTTCAAAAGCAGTAGAAATCTGTTTATTCTACTGTGTGATGGTATCAGTACTATAATGGTTGCTGTGGTTGTCTCATTGACTGTTCTCAGTGGTGTGGTCTGACTGATAGAGCACAGTGCTGTGATGAAAGACTGTCAGCTATGGAACTCTGCACTTCGGACTAGTTTACCACTTTCTCCTCAGAGGATGCAGTAAATGGCTTTTCAGTCAGTGTGTACTGACAAAGGGCTAATATTTTCTGCACTTATTTCTGGGACTTGTTGCCATATGAGAATGGTCCATTAGAGGTAGGAAATTGAGAGAATGTTAGAAGAAGCAAGCTGTGCTGCAGCTGCCTGGGTTGTATGCATCTCATGTGGGGTGCTCCATCTTTAGCTCTTCTATTGCTGAGCTCTATCTTACAGCTACACTTAGAGGCAAGAAATATGATTTGTTCCCACTTAAATCCTTTAGGAGCTTGTACTGTTTCATGTAGTAAATATCAAAATGAAAAAAGAACTTGATTCGATGGTCAAGAGGAAGAGAATGCAAAAAAATAAAAACACTTATGGAAACCAAGAGCAGGAAATTTTTAGGACAGTAAGACATCTCATCAGGTGGGGACTGAAATTGATCTTAGTTTTGTCTGGGAATAGGTTTAGGTGATGGTAATTATGCTGGGTTTCAAGGAGTGGAAAATGAAGCAGAGAAATTGAGAAAGGGAGTTTTCCCTTTGAAGAGAACTTCATTGGAACTGTATTTAAAAGAAAGGGTTAAGATAAGTGGAATTGATGTTGGATGGAATCTTGTTTTCACATGGGCACTTATATCTCAGGAAAGAGTGGGGAAAAAAAAAGATGCAGAGAGAAATTGGATGTGTTGTATCTGAGGGAGAAGAGAAAGGAAATTAAACTGATATTTCCATATAGATCAGTGGAGCAATTGAAGAAAACTAGATTTTGTCACTCCTTCACAAAAGACTTTTATACAATTCAGATTACTTGCTCCAACTATTCAATTGCCAAGTATATAAGAGAGTAACTGAAGTTGCTTACTAACTGAAAATGGTATCCAACAATCTCATAAATTATCAATATTCATTAGATAAGCATAGCTAATGTTCTCTAGGATGCCACACCCTGATCACTGTGTGTGATCATCATGTGTGAATCAATTACTAATGGCAGAGATGTTTTACCATGCTAGAATTAAATGCCTTGTTCTTCTGTTGCATGTAGTTCATGTGTATATGTATATATTTATACACAAATATATATTATGTATCCTGTTGAACTTTGCATTACAGCTAACATTGCAACTTTTCCAAAGTTATATGTCCAGAAGAAATTCTATAAGCAGATGAAGGTCTGTAGGTTCACACGTAGAGATGAATTTTGAGTAAATTTTGTAGTTCTTCAGAATTGTGAAAATTAAAGCACAATTAAGTATGAATAGCACAAATATGTACACTGTAGGAGTTTTGCTAAATAATTTTTACATGTGTGATTTAATAGGAAGTAGAAGATACTATTTCATAGAGATGAGTACTGCCCTCAGTATCTGCTCTGCTGGAAAAGTGTCCCAGGCTTTTCCTTGCATCTCATCTGTCATTGTTCAAGCTGTGTTTTGATGTTTGGAATTTCTCTTCAGGCCTGCGGGAACCTTAGGGAACTGAATGTGATAATAATTGCTTGCTATTGTGGAAACTCGAGTCTAGTAAGGAATCGCCATTTCAATACAATTCCTAATTTATTCCTGCTTAAGAATTATCTTATAAAATATCATTTAAGTGAAAATTGCTATGTTGAATGTAATGCAGGAGACTATGAAATAAATATAATGGGATTCTTTTATGAGATGTTATAGCAGCCTTCCAGTACCTAAAGAGGAGCCTCTAGGAAAGCTGAAGAGGGTCTCTTTATCAGGGAGAGTAGCAATAGGACAAGGGGTAATGGCTGACAAAAGAACCAAGAGGCATTCAAGACCAGGTTGGATGAGGCCTTGTGCAGCCTGATCTAGTGGGTGACAAATCTGCCCATGGCAGTGATTTGGAACTGAATGATTTTTAAGGTTTTTTCCAACACAAACCATTCTGAAATTCTATGACAGAGCTCCTACTGCCTACCATTTGAGATTAAGGGCAGCTTAAATACAGGAATTGACTTCTCTTTTAATTACTAATGACACATTATTTAATAACTTATAATGCCTTACAATAATGAAAGATGAACCTTGAGAGCAGAGATTGTAACGTGTTTATTTTCGGATAGAAGTTTATCTCCAGAAGGTTACTAGTAAGGACATCCTTCCTTATCTGCTCCTCCTAGATAAAAGTCCTCATTTTATGAGGGGAAAGGTTCATATTCATCTATGCAATCCTCTTTTGCCATTTAATAATCCATTAGGAAAAGATATCATAGGAATTGTAAAAATATATACCACAAACTACAAAGAAGTCACAGTCAAGAAACTACAGTAGGTTTATTCTGTTGGCTAAAAACTTAAGCTTCTTGAGAAGTAGTTATTATTTGGTGCTTCATAGCTATTTTTCTGAACAGTATTTCTAAATAAATAGGTGTTTTAAAAAAGAAAAGTAACTTGATGCCTTGCCCTAAAAACAAAGGTGGTGTGTATGAATGCTGCTTTCTTATTTCTGTCTTTCAAGAGGCAATGTTCATTCTGGTAGTGAGGATTTTGTCCTCCTTTTTTTATACAGAGAAAGAGATAAATTCATGGACACTGCCAGAGATCATGAGCATTACTCATTTTGACAGACAAAAATCACTGAAATAATAGCTTATGAGGTACACCTATAAAGAAAGCTAAGAATGTCTGCTTAGTATTAATCTTCAACACTTTGAAAAATGAAAACAGATCTGTTTCAGAATGAAGGAGAGACCCTTTTCTCTTAAATTTAGGATTCATCATTCCTTTGTTTGATTTTTCATTTTAGTTTATTTGCTCAGAGATGAGTTGACTTAGCAAATGTCTTTGCAGATTGATTGATAGACGGAAGATAGAAGGGAGAAGGTCTGATAAGATATTAGTTGGTATGTTCAAAGTAAGGATTTTACAGGGTACAGAAAAGGTTGTTTTGCCCCGAGTGTCTGTCTTGTTGATAGTTATCTTCCTGTGATGTGCCTGGATTGACTTGTCAGTAACTTATCTTCTTTGTTCTGATCTACTTTCATTTGTTCAGTTCCTTAATAACATCTAGGTTTTCATACTTCTTGCAAACAGATATAAAATGAATACCTATAGCTTTCTGTTCTAAGTGAGTAGAAGAAACTATAAAGTTTCTATATTTAATTTTCCTATCATTAATGATGTAATGCCTGAAGACCTGAAATTATCCCAGAGTGTACCTGAAAAATCCATTCTAAATTAATATAGCAGTTGGTCTTGGCCACTAGTGGAGTAAACAGCATTTGTATTGTTTCTGACCAGTGTGATTTCACAGACCTTTCTTGACAGATTTCATATCTATCACTTCTGTTGCTTTAACATCTATACAGTCAATGTTTGATTTAAAACTACTTTGAAAAAGAAATATTTCACAGTTCCTACCTCAAACAGAAATTTCTTCTTCAACTAGTGAATTAGGAAATTAATCCAGCTTGTCTAGTTTCATTAGCCAAGGCATGTTATATTGCACATTACTATTAAAAGTGACAGTTTAAATGATTTCAATGTTACTGGTCAAATATTTTGAGAAATACAAAATAATTTTCAGATAGATATATTCCAATGAAATTTGAGTATCTAGAGGTCTGGAACACCTTGTTTACCTAGAAGCCCTTTCAAGGTCTTTGATCACATTAGTAGCCTTGCTAAAGGCAAAATCATCAAAACTTTGTCCCAAGTATACAAATTTAAAATACCATAGTGTGACTATGGTATATTAGTTATTAAAAGGGATATTAGTTTATGTAGACAGAAATATATGTTGTTTTATGCTTGCTCTTCTCTAGATTCTTACATTTTCAATGAGTCATGCTGTAGAGACAGAGCAGGCTACCCAGGACCATGTCCAGGCACGTTTTGAAGATCTCCAGAGAGGAGGCTGAAATGTTTCTGTGCAGCTTGTTCTAGTGTTTGATTGCCTGCCCAGCACATAAGTATTTCCTGGTGTTCAGAGGGAACTTCCTGTGTTCTAGTTTGTACCTGTTACCTATTTTCCTGGCAGTAGGCATGAATGGTGAAGCCTGACTCAATTCTCTTTGCACTTTCCCTTTAGGTATTTATACACATTGATTAGATCCTCCCTGGGATTTCCACAGGCTGGGCTGTTCCAGCCCTCACAACCTTTCCTCATATGAGAGTTGTTCCAGTCCCATGATCATGTTATGTATCCCTTGCTAATCTTTCTTCCATATATCTGTATCTCTTGTACTGGGTAGCTAAAAACTAGACACAATGCTCTTGATGTGCCCTCACCAGTGCTCAGCAGAAGAGATAAAAGATCACCTCTCAGCCTGTGGGCAATGCTGCTCCTATTGCAGAATAGGATGCAATTAGCCTTCTTTGCTGCAGGAACACATTGCAGGTTCTTGTTCCACTTGCTGTCCACAAGATCTTCCAGGTCCTTTTTTAGAAAGCTGTTTTCTGCAGTTGTTTTCCAGCAAATGCTGCTCCTCAGGTACTTTTGTTCAAATGTAATTGAGTGTTGCCTTGCAATGGCATTATCCTCAGCCCTCGTAGATGTCCAAGGTGCATCTCATTAGGGTCTATGAGCTTGTATATTTCCTTATTTTATTTAATTATTTATTTTATTAGGCATTTCATGAACTAATCCTCTTCCACCAAGGGCATGTGTTCCTTGCTCTGAACTTTCTCTCTTGGTCTCAGAGTGTTCAGATTTCTGAAGGCCAGTCTTACTAGCAGAGATGGAGACAAAGGCAGAAGTCAGCCTTTTCCTGTCCTTTTCCTGTCCTGGGGCACCAGAGCCATCCTCATATTCAGCAGCCAGCTTACATTTTCCCCAGTCTTCCTTTTGCTACATGTATACCTACAGAAGTCCTTCTGCTTACTCTTGACACCCATTGTAAGAATCAATTCAGCTTAGTGGATGTTGTACAAGATTGAGCAATGAAGTGCCAGTGTCATCCCTCCTGTGTCTTCAGGCATAAACTGTTTGTACAGATGGCTGTCTTCTGTGTTTGTCCAGCATCAATTAGTGCAAACATACAGAAGATTAAATAAGATTGTATACAGAATTGGGGCTTAAGTATTGTGGTTATATGTTGAAGTATTTTTTGTAGAGAACATCAGTGTGATTTCTTATCCTGAAACTAGCACTGTTTGTGTTGGTATAGGCTGCTGCTAATGCAATGACTATTTCCATAGTACAGTAAAATATGAACTGTCCATTGTTTTGGGTGAATTAAATTTTTTTAATTGAGTTTCTTTTCTTGATGCTATTTGATCTACATTTATTAAATATATGTTAAGCTGTACTTAATAGATAGGCCTCCACTTCTATTAGAATGTATTTTGGTGCTGCCTTTCCTGCCTTAAGGCTTGTTGTCATTATCCTACTCTCTGTGATGACCTAGAGTAAGTGAGTAGCATAGTCTTTCTTGTTCTTTGTTTCCATCATGATGTTAGCAACTGTTGTAGTGTAGGACAGTTGTGCTTGCAATTGTTCTCTTTTCTGATATCAGCAAAAACTTATGATCAAGGCTCTTTTTTTCCTTCCTGAACATTTGTCTCTGAAATAAACTAGGTACTATTTTTATTCCACTCTTTCTGAAAAATACTTATATTCACCTGCACTCTGCTGTGAATGGTCCTCTTGCAAGAGTGACCTCATTCAAAAACATACCTTTTCAATGTGCATTTCTACACTTTAATTTCTTTTTGGGAAGGCTCTTCTTCAAATAGGCTGAGTATGAACACTTCTGGAGAAAGTGAAAGAGAATGATAGCTTCAGTTGTAGTTCATTTGAGTTTTATTATAGAGGAATGGGAAAGGAAAGGAAGGTATGTACCAATCAGCACATTGATTGGTGGTTGCTGGAATTGAAAAGTGGTTTTGAACAATGCCTTTGTCTGGAGCAAGCAAGTGCATGGATATGGATTTCACGCTCTGCATAGGTGCTTCAAATTGTTTTCATAGCTGTTCTGAAAATAAGCAATTTTAGCTTTTTTTTTTTTTTTAATATGTACGGAAAAAAATGTTCTTTTAGAAAGCAATATGTGGGATGCAACACGAACCAATGAATTCTATCTGCTGATTTCAGTCTGTCATACTGTCTTTTGTGCTGTTCATCAAAGAGCAACTGTAAGATGCTGTCATTTTATTTTAATTGAATAGGGAAAACATCTCATGGTTTGGAAACTGGGAATTTTAATGGTCTGTATGATACACAGATATTGCTTCAAGGTGTAATGGTTCTCATTACTGAGTGTATTCAAATGTCTATTTAACTTGGATAGGGGTATACATGATCTGAGAAAGAGCATGTTAATGATATGTGTATATGTGCATACATACGCATATATATGAATTAATATATTTGTATTTAAATATATAAATAATATGTAAATACTCTGTTTTATTTTTGCCACACATGATAGGAAATTACCACTGTTCACTGAAGTGCAAAAGGACTGATTTATCCAGTCTCAGCGAAGTACCAGTGGCAACGTGCTGGACTTGTACTACTGCATTTCTATTGTAGCAAGGATTGCTGCTGTCCTGATGGAAAGACTTTGCTAAAAGTTTAGGTGTATCACAATAATAAATATTCAGTAATTCATATTGGTTCTCAGGTAGTGTCTGTTATTGTGACTGTCACAGATTAACATATAAATGTCACGATTTGCATTGCTATCAAGGGTTTTGTTTCCCATGGCTGAACATTCAAAGTGTTCTGCAGCATTATCAGTACGTTTAAACCTAAATCATTAGGAACTTAATTACAGTTTACCTGTGGTTTTTCTCATTTGTGTATAAACAGACAATTTTAGGGCTTTTTCTGGGATTGAATAGAGGAGCTAGCTCATTTATGACTAATAAATTCTGTAAGATTGCCCAGTGACACTTTTGATAGGTATGTTTTTTAGGGATTTTGCCACCAAAAGGAATTTTGAGAGTATAGACTTCTCAGTGTTTCCTGGGCCTTAAATATGTGTTCAGAGATTAGAGGAGTGGTCTGTCCCTGTGGACGACTCTGCAAGGGCTGAAGAATCCATAAGCAATTACAGACTGGCTCTGCTGGTAAGGTTGCTAGGGAGAAGATAGCCTTAAATTCATCTTTCAATCTCAGATTTAATATTGAGACAAAACAAACAAACAAACAGAAAACAAAAACAATAACAAAAAACTAACAACCAATAATAGGAAGTTAGCTGACTTACCAGAATTTAGATCCCAAGATTTTCACTCAAGTGTTTGATTTACAGTGCTGGAAATTCTCCTGGGCCCTGTCAGCAGCGAAGGCTGCCTCACAGCATTACTTAAGCATTCAAATGGAAGTAATTATGTTTTCATGATTTCTAAATTAGTTCAACAAAATTATCTATAACTTTCACAGGGGAAATGCTTTTTATTATGTCAACAAAATTTTGGTTATGTTAGGTAAAAAATTATTTTGCTGTCTCTTCTTATTTTCAACTGGCCTTCATGAAGTATTTCTTTTGTAATGTGAGAGGGTGTTTTTTTATTTTTAATTTTTTCATAAGTATAGTCCCTGATTTAGTTTCTTAAAAGGTCTTTAGCATTGCACATCATTAAATAGAATTAGAACATTTTCAGCAAATAAGGTTTTTTGTTTTTTTTTTTTTTTCCTATCATTTTGTGTATATATTTTATCTTGCTGTTCATGGTTTTCATCTATGGAAAGCTGTTCTACTACAAAACAAACAGTATTGTTTAATCTTAACCAGTTCTAGTATAAATATTAAGTTGCACTATAGTCAGCGTCACTCTTGTGCTTTTTCAAAAATTAAGATTAAACAAGGAAGAAGAGCATATACAAAATCGTTGAAATTTTTGCATTTTATTTGCTTGCAAAAGACTGACTTTATAATTGTGCTGCTCAATTTTGTTCTAACTGATTTCTTAATTTGTTTTACTCGTAACTTGAATAGAAAAGATGTGAGTGAGAGGTTCCAAAAGTATGTCAACATAACTTCTATGAGGACTGTGCATGCTGCAGTAGTGTGGAAAAGGCACAAAGATTCAAGTCATTGTATACTGTATTTAATGATCACCAGTTTGTTGGGATTTTTGGTTCTTGTTGTAGCTTGGTTTGTTTTGTATTGCTATTACAGGCAATACCTTCTGTTTGCATATAGCTCTCTAATGTTGCTTTCTACCAAGCATTGGAATTAATCTGTTTACAAATTTGATTTCAGATAATTTAGCTAATAGTAGCCTTCCTTCAGCTGAATAAAAATGTTTTGCAAGGTGATTGCTCTTTGGAAATTGTAAGACCTAAATATTCCTACTTTTTGTGTCTATTTCAATCTTAAATTATTTGTCAGATCATTTTAATGGGCAAAGGAGGAAAAATAAGCTAAAAAAAGGCTGACTTTCTGTTTTAACTGAGCTGTTTATAAGGCTGACTTTATCTAATTGATGTATGGATGTTTGTTCCGTGTGTATGGTAAGCTTGCCATAAAACCTTTGAGACATTCAAGCATTCTTCAGCATCAGAAGTGCAGTGTAAGTACAGTATATCATATAGCATAAGTGATCAGAATTAGTCAGATGGAGAAAGGGACAAAGAAGGTCTCAAATACTGCGGAAATACCCCACAGGTGTTTTTTATTTGCATCAAGAAAGCAGCTTTTACAAAACCTATCTGTATTCTAAAGATAGTCATCAGATAAAGCAACAAGTAGAATGTTAAAATGCTGAATCTAAGAACATGAAAATTAGTTCTGAATGTTTTCTGGTATGCAAGTGTGTTAGCCAAGAGGCAGAGAACTAATGGTTACTTAGTTGTTTGTTTGTTTGTTTTTCCTATATTTATTTATTTATTTATTTTTACAAAATAGCCCAAAAGGCAGTTGGCTTTCTAGGGAGTGGAACAGGTATTTTCTGGTAGACGTAACTGGGCTGAGCTACACATGCATCTTGGAGCTCATCCCAACTGAGTTGTCTGAGAGTATTAAATTTTTTTAACGTAAATCTTTCTTTCCCTCCTATTCTCCCCATGACGATGTTTGATGTTAAACATGCACTGGAAAGAAACTTTCCTATATTCTTTCTAAGCTTTGGTCTACAGAGTTCTCCCTATTCCTGGGCTAGCTTTTGTACATAGTTCACTAGATGTACTTTAGGAATGCGAATTTGGGTCAGTGCCTTAAATGAGGTAATAATGAGGATACCTAAATTAATCATGCTAAAAGTTCAAATTTTGACAAGTCTGTTGCTTAAGATATTTTTTGTATTCCTGCAAGTGTAGGCTTGTAGGATGCAGTGTTAGGGTCATGTAGGAGTGTGAAATTTGTGTAGTCATTAAGCATTCAACTTCAGCAACTAGATACCGCTTTTGGGGGTCACAGCTGCAAAAATTACTACTTCCTGCATTGTGTTCAAATACTGTTAAACATTTAAGTCTTTCTGAAATGTTTGTTTCTGGATTAAAATTTGATGAAGAGTGATTGTTGTTTCAGTGTTTTAGAACAGGCATGTGAAAGTGAACTATTTTGTAGTACCTGATATGAGACAACTAGAATCTGCTGGATTTTTTTTTTTTTTTTCTCTGTGTTGCACATTACACTTAAGATAACATCAGCTGAAGTTTCAACCTTGGATCCTGTTAAAGAAGTCAGCAAGCATATAAGTAATGGTGTTATTACTGATACAGGCTTCCAGAATGCTTTCAACTAGGTTCCCCTATGAAACCGTGTAGCAAAACTGTTCTATGAGAATAAAGATAATTTCATAAATAGTTGCGTAAAAGACAAAAAAAATGCATAAATAGTTAATATCTCCAGAAGCAGCCACTAGAGGAGAATCCTACAGAGATTTGTGTCTTTCAACACATTTATACAGGATAGATAGAGAGAGAACTGTGACAAGAGAAGAAAAGTTTTCATATGAAAGCTACTTTAGAATAGCAAGGATAATGTCTAATTGTGAGGACCTGCAGGACGACCATCACAGTATCACCAGCAGTGAGTAACTGGGCAGTAAAATGGAAGGTAAATTTTAATGTAGATAGAGAGAGTTAAAATAATGCACACTGCATAAAATCTGGTTTTCGTGCATGGAATGACAGACTCAGAGCTTGCCATTAGCAATCTGGAGCAAGATCGTGAGGTTCATAATAATGTCAGCTTTAAGCCCAGTGGTGGTCAAAGAAGGCAAATGATGTTTTAGGAATGGTTAAGAAGGAAGTTTATTATAAATTAGATAATACTGTTATGGATGAATCATGGATTTATACCTCTTGATTACTATGTGCCAGCTCTGCTCTCATTATCTTCAAAGAGTATAGTACTATTCAAGAGGTTCAAAGGAGGATGACAGGGATAATCAAAGAAAGGGGAATGGTTTCTGTACAAGATTGACTGAATAATCTGGGACTCGTTAAAACAAGTTAAAACAAAATTAACTTGGAGCATATAATAGAGGTCTGTAAAGTTGTGTATAATATAGCAGGATGTTTGGGTTCAGTTTGTCACTGATTTGGTCATTAAAGACAGTCAAGTACAAAATAGACAAGTGGATTTTTTTCTTCTTAATGCAGTCAGTAGTAAACTCATGGATTTTCCCAGATTATACCATGTATGTTGAAAGTTTACAAGGTTTTAGGGACAAAATGGGCAAATGTATGGACAAGAAGTACATTGGGAATGGTTAAAGACATAGGAATGTGCCCAGTTCAGGGAATTTTGGCATTTCATTTGTTTTTGAAGTCATTTTTGTCTCAACTCAAGTACTTTGTAAACAGAAGCATGCTATTTTATATGGAGAAGTAAGTAATTATTTGAGCACTACATAGGAAGAATCAGGGATGAAATGCAATTCCCCTGAGCATTTGAATTACCTGAGCTATTCAGCATTTCCTGTTCTTTTTCATTGCATTGACTCCTGTAACAAACGAGACAGGATAACTGTCTCCAGAACTGTTGTGTGCAAGCCTGATTCATCCCCCAGGAAACTCTGTCCTCTCCATTAAGGGAAGCAAGTGTGTCTCATAAATGCACTAGATGTACATGCAATTAAACTGTGGTAAGTGAAAGGACATTTGTGGTTGTGCAGTCAAGTAAGGGTTCTTGGCTAAACTGATAGTCTGAATTACTTTTCAGCTAAATACAGGTGTTCAAGTCATTCCTTCTTGGACTATAAACTGAAAAGCAATTGAGGCAAATTGCAGAATTCACTCCGAATGCAATGGTGTTTTATTAGGATAAACTTTCTCTGGTGCAAAGAATAGATGAACAGTCTGTTTTTTCTCACAAATTGTGTGTATGTGTGAAAAAAGCTCTGTTTTAAATTGCTGTCTTCATTTATATAAACAATTATTTTTTTTTCCATTTCCCTTTTAGAATGTGAACAGATGTCATCAAATTAAAGCTCGATGAGAGTTTTGTAACTGTGCTGCACCTTTTACTCTATACAATCTTCAAAAAAATTTAAAAAAAGCAAAACAAACAAAAAAATGCCGTGTAATTTCCTACAGGCGTCCCAAGTAAGGAAGAAAACTTTCTTCCCTCTGACCTCCCAGGAAGCTGTCAATGTACAGAGGAGGGACTCGAGATCAAGCTTCTCTGGTCTCTGAGTCAAAACTGTTTTCAAATGAGTGAATAACAGCCCAGTTCAAAGTAAGGTGGTAAATTTAAGCCACTGGATTTAACACTGACAGTCGAAGTTCTAAACTGAAATTTTGGAAACAAGTTTGTCTATTGTATGTGATAGAATTGCATTGTAATTTAAAGAAATTTGTCGTTTGGAAGGGCTTTAAATATAACATTGTTTCTTACCAAGATGTCTGATTGTCTTCTTTTATAAAATATAACCTTTTAAAACAACAACAAAAAAAAGCCAAATTGATCTAAATGTATTTGTTAGGGAATAAAAAAAATCGATGTTGATATCCTTACAGGTGACAAGTGCCAGCTTCCTGAAGAAGCCAGAGGAGCTGCTAGGTGCTGTCAAATAGTGCTCTTATTGGAAGCTTTAAGAAAGGTTCTTGATGGGGTTTGCATTCCCCACCCACTCCCCCTCCAGGCACACAAACCACACCACACATACCTGCCTGGAACACTGGGTTATCGGTGCTCATCCTCCCTTGCATTGTCTCTGATTGGCTCTTGTTATGGAGACCAATCTGTGAATGTGAATCCAGTGAGGCAGCATAGTGACATGATTCATCAGGGATGAAAGCAAAGTGAAAGACAAACCACGTTCTGAACAGCTATGCAGAGATGTCACACCATGAACTGAAAGGCATCTAGATCAGCTTATCTCCAGATTACAACCAGGGAACTATGTATGTAGCTGAATTTTGACTTCAGTGTATTGGAAACAATGGTGGCGACATTGAAATTGCAGAGTTTGTGCCAAATTGGTCTCACAAGTGCTTATGCAGGAACAGAAAGAACACTGTATACAAAGTTTGTCAGGACCTATTGAACCAATAAGAGGCTGAAGATCATTTCTTGGACGGCATTGTTAACTAGTGATGAGACCACGTGTCACCACTGTAAACCAGAGTCAAAATGGCAGTAAGTGGAGTGGTGACTTGTGAATTCCCTATCAGACAAAAACTCAAGATGCCATCCTCTGTGGGTAGAGGGGTGTGCACTGTGTTTTGGGACAGGACAAGGGTGATCCTTCTGGATTTCCTGGAACAGGGACAACGAGTGGTAACTCAGACACTACCACACCCACCATATAGTCTGGATTTGGTACTTTCTGACTTCCATCTGTTCAGGGACTGTCCTACCACACCCACCATATAGTCTGGATTTGGTACTTTCTGACTTCCATCTGTTCAGGGACTGTCCTACCACACCCACCATATAGTCTGGATTTGGTACTTTCTGACTTCCATCTGTTCAGGGACTGTCCTACCACACCCACCATATAGTCTGGATTTGGTACTTTCTGACTTCCATCTGTTCAGGGACTGTCCTACCACACCCACCATATAGTCTGGATTTGGTACTTTCTGACTTCCATCTGTTCAGGGACTGTCCTACCACACCCACCATATAGTCTGGATTTGGTACTTTCTGACTTCCATCTGTTCAGGGACTGTCCTACCACACCCACCATATAGTCTGGATTTGGTACTTTCTGACTTCCATCTGTTCAGGGACTGTCCTACCACACCCACCATATAGTCTGGATTTGGTACTTTCTGACTTCCATCTGTTCAGGGACTGTCCTACCACACCCACCATATAGTCTGGATTTGGTACTTTCTGACTTCCATCTGTTCAGGGACTGTCCTACCACACCCACCATATAGTCTGGATTTGGTACTTTCTGACTTCCATCTGTTCAGGGACTGTCCTACCACACCCACCATATAGTCTGGATTTGGTACTTTCTGACTTCCATCTGTTCAGGGACTGTCCTACCACACCCACCATATAGTCTGGATTTGGTACTTTCTGACTTCCATCTGTTCAGGGACTGTCCTACCACACCCACCATATAGTCTGGATTTGGTACTTTCTGACTTCCATCTGTTCAGGGACTGTCCTACCACACCCACCATATAGTCTGGATTTGGTACTTTCTGACTTCCATCTGTTCAGGGACTGTCCTACCACACCCACCATATAGTCTGGATTTGGTACTTTCTGACTTCCATCTGTTCAGGGACTGTCCTACCACACCCACCATATAGTCTGGATTTGGTACTTTCTGACTTCCATCTGTTCAGGGACTGTCCTACCACACCCACCATATAGTCTGGATTTGGTACTTTCTGACTTCCATCTGTTCAGGGACTGTCCTACCACACCCACCATATAGTCTGGATTTGGTACTTTCTGACTTCCATCTGTTCAGGGACTGTCCTACCACACCCACCATATAGTCTGGATTTGGTACTTTCTGACTTCCATCTGTTCAGGGACTGTCCTACCACACCCACCATATAGTCTGGATTTGGTACTTTCTGACTTCCATCTGTTCAGGGACTGTCCTACCACACCCACCATATAGTCTGGATTTGGTACTTTCTGACTTCCATCTGTTCAGGGACTGTCCTACCACACCCACCATATAGTCTGGATTTGGTACTTTCTGACTTCCATCTGTTCAGGGACTGTCCTACCACACCCACCATATAGTCTGGATTTGGTACTTTCTGACTTCCATCTGTTCAGGGACTGTCCTACCACACCCACCATATAGTCTGGATTTGGTACTTTCTGACTTCCATCTGTTCAGGGACTGTCCTACCACACCCACCATATAGTCTGGATTTGGTACTTTCTGACTTCCATCTGTTCAGGGACTGTCCTACCACACCCACCATATAGTCTGGATTTGGTACTTTCTGACTTCCATCTGTTCAGGGACTGTCCTACCACACCCACCATATAGTCTGGATTTGGTACTTTCTGACTTCCATCTGTTCAGGGACTGTCCTACCACACCCACCATATAGTCTGGATTTGGTACTTTCTGACTTCCATCTGTTCAGGGACTGTCCTACCACACCCACCATATAGTCTGGATTTGGGACAGGACAAGGGGGATCCTTCTGGATTTCCTGGAACAGGGACAACCATCAAACCATTAACTTTGGCAGCCACTGCGTCACCAACATTGTCTAAGCTGAAGACTTGAACTTTCAGCTCAGATTCAGACAGCCTTCCTCTTGCAGGCCCCATACCATGAAGCACATTGCCAGTCTTGACTGGACTGTCCTACCACACCCACGCTTTCTGACTTCCATCTGTTCAGGCCAATGAAAGATGAAACAGCTGTTCACCTCCACTGGTTCAGAGACAACCATCAAACCATTAACTTTGGCAGCCACTGCGTCACCAACATTGTCTAAGCTGAAGACTTGAACTTTCAGCTCAGATTCAGACAGCCTTCCTCTTGCAGGCCCCATACCATGAAGCACATTGCCAGTCTTGACTGGACTGTCCTACCACACCCACGCTTTCTGACTTCCATCTGTTCAGGCCAATGAAAGATGAAACAGCTGTTCACCTCCACTGGTTCAGAGACAACCATCAAACCATTAACTTTGGCAGCCACTGCGTCACCAACATTGTCTAAGCTGAAGACTTGAACTTTCAGCTCAGATTCAGACAGCCTTCCTCTTGCAGGCCCCATACCATGAAGCACATTGCCAGTCTTGACTGGACTGTCCTACCACACCCACGCTTTCTGACTTCCATCTGTTCAGGCCAATGAAAGATGAAACAGCTGTTCACCTCCACTGGTTCAGAGACAACCATCAAACCATTAACTTTGGCAGCCACTGCGTCACCAACATTGTCTAAGCTGAAGACTTGAACTTTCAGCTCAGATTCAGACAGCCTTCCTCTTGCAGGCCCCATACCATGAAGCACATTGCCAGTCTTGACTGGACTGTCCTACCACACCCACGCTTTCTGACTTCCATCTGTTCAGGCCAATGAAAGATGAAACAGCTGTTCACCTCCACTGGTTCAGAGACAACCATCAAACCATTAACTTTGGCAGCCACTGCGTCACCAACATTGTCTAAGCTGAAGACTTGAACTTTCAGCTCAGATTCAGACAGCCTTCCTCTTGCAGGCCCCATACCATGAAGCACATTGCCAGTCTTGACTGGACTGTCCTACCACACCCACGCTTTCTGACTTCCATCTGTTCAGGCCAATGAAAGATGAAACAGCTGTTCACCTCCACTGGTTCAGAGACAACCATCAAACCATTAACTTTGGCAGCCACTGCGTCACCAACATTGTCTAAGCTGAAGACTTGAACTTTCAGCTCAGATTCAGACAGCCTTCCTCTTGCAGGCCCCATACCATGAAGCACATTGCCAGTCTTGACTGGACTGTCCTACCACACCCACGCTTTCTGACTTCCATCTGTTCAGGCCAATGAAAGATGAAACAGCTGTTCACCTCCACTGGTTCAGAGACAACCATCAAACCATTAACTTTGGCAGCCACTGCGTCACCAACATTGTCTAAGCTGAAGACTTGAACTTTCAGCTCAGATTCAGACAGCCTTCCTCTTGCAGGCCCCATACCATGAAGCACATTGCCAGTCTTGACTGGACTGTCCTACCACACCCACGCTTTCTGACTTCCATCTGTTCAGGCCAATGAAAGATGAAACAGCTGTTCACCTCCACTGGTTCAGAGACAACCATCAAACCATTAACTTTGGCAGCCACTGCGTCACCAACATTGTCTAAGCTGAAGACTTGAACTTTCAGCTCAGATTCAGACAGCCTTCCTCTTGCAGGCCCCATACCATGAAGCACATTGCCAGTCTTGACTGGACTGTCCTACCACACCCACGCTTTCTGACTTCCATCTGTTCAGGCCAATGAAAGATGAAACAGCTGTTCACCTCCACTGGTTCAGAGACAACCATCAAACCATTAACTTTGGCAGCCACTGCGTCACCAACATTGTCTAAGCTGAAGACTTGAACTTTCAGCTCAGATTCAGACAGCCTTCCTCTTGCAGGCCCCATACCATGAAGCACATTGCCAGTCTTGACTGGACTGTCCTACCACACCCACCATACAGTTGGCAGCCACTGCGTCACCAACATTGTCTAAGCTGAAGACTTGAACTTTCAGCTCAGATTCAGACAGCCTTCCTCTTACTTTCAGCTCAGATTCAGACAGCCTTCCTCTTACTTTCAGCTCAGATTCAGACAGCCTTCCTCTTACTTTCAGCTCAGATTCAGACAGCCTTCCTCTTACTTTCAGCTCAGATTCAGACAGCCTTCCTCTTACTTTCAGCTCAGATTCAGACAGCCTTCCTCTTACTTTCAGCTCAGATTCAGACAGCCTTCCTCTTACTTTCAGCTCAGATTCAGACAGCCTTCCTCTTACTTTCAGCTCAGATTCAGACAGCCTTCCTCTTACTTTCAGCTCAGATTCAGACAGCCTTCCTCTTACTTTCAGCTCAGATTCAGACAGCCTTCCTCTTACTTTCAGCTCAGATTCAGACAGCCTTCCTCTTACTTTCAGCTCAGATTCAGACAGCCTTCCTCTTACTTTCAGCTCAGATTCAGACAGCCTTCCTCTTACTTTCAGCTCAGATTCAGACAGCCTTCCTCTTACTTTCAGCTCAGATTCAGACAGCCTTCCTCTTACTTTCAGCTCAGATTCAGACAGCCTTCCTCTTACTTTCAGCTCAGATTCAGACAGCCTTCCTCTTACTTTCAGCTCAGATTCAGACAGCCTTCCTCTTACTTTCAGCTCAGATTCAGACAGCCTTCCTCTTACTTTCAGCTCAGATTCAGACAGCCTTCCTCTTACTTTCAGCTCAGATTCAGACAGCCTTCCTCTTACTTTCAGCTCAGATTCAGACAGCCTTCCTCTTACTTTCAGCTCAGATTCAGACAGCCTTCCTCTTACTTTCAGCTCAGATTCAGACAGCCTTCCTCTTACTTTCAGCTCAGATTCAGACAGCCTTCCTCTTACTTTCAGCTCAGATTCAGACAGCCTTCCTCTTACTTTCAGCTCAGATTCAGACAGCCTTCCTCTTACTTTCAGCTCAGATTCAGACAGCCTTCCTCTTACTTTCAGCTCAGATTCAGACAGCCTTCCTCTTACTTTCAGCTCAGATTCAGACAGCCTTCCTCTTACTTTCAGCTCAGATTCAGACAGCCTTCCTCTTACTTTCAGCTCAGATTCAGACAGCCTTCCTCTTACTTTCAGCTCAGATTCAGACAGCCTTCCTCTTACTTTCAGCTCAGATTCAGACAGCCTTCCTCTTACTTTCAGCTCAGATTCAGACAGCCTTCCTCTTACTTTCAGCTCAGATTCAGACAGCCTTCCTCTTACTTTCAGCTCAGATTCAGACAGCCTTCCTCTTACTTTCAGCTCAGATTCAGACAGCCTTCCTCTTACTTTCAGCTCAGATTCAGACAGCCTTCCTCTTACTTTCAGCTCAGATTCAGACAGCCTTCCTCTTACTTTCAGCTCAGATTCAGACAGCCTTCCTCTTACTTTCAGCTCAGATTCAGACAGCCTTCCTCTTACTTTCAGCTCAGATTCAGACAGCCTTCCTCTTACTTTCAGCTCAGATTCAGACAGCCTTCCTCTTACTTTCAGCTCAGATTCAGACAGCCTTCCTCTTACTTTCAGCTCAGATTCAGACAGCCTTCCTCTTACTTTCAGCTCAGATTCAGACAGCCTTCCTCTTGCAGGCCCCATACCATGAAGCACATAGCCAGTCTTGACTGGACTGTCCTACCACACCCACCATATAGTCTGGATTTATTTTCCTAGCAATTACACTGTGAAACAGCTGTTCACCTCCACTGGTTCAGAGTGAGTGGTAACTCAGACAAAAACTCAAGATGCCATCTCCTTCTGGATTTCCTGGAACAGGGACAACCATCAAACCATTAACGTTGGCAGCCACTGCGTCACCAACATTGTCACTGTCATAGCAGCTGTGAAACAGCTGTTCACCTCCACTGGTTCAGATTTCTATGAGAGCAGCATGCAGGCTCTTGTTCATTGCTAGCGAAAATACATAGTGAGTGGTAACTCAGACAAAAACTCAAGATGCCATCTCCTTCTGGATTTCCTGGAACAGGGACAACCATCAAACCGGTAACTCAGACAAAAACTCAAGATGCCATCTCCTTCTGGATTTCCTGGAACAGGGACAACCATCAAACCGGTAACTCAGACAAAAACTCAAGATGCCATCTCCTTCTGGATTTCCTGGAACAGGGACAACCATCAAACCGGTAACTCAGACAAAAACTCAAGATGCCATCTCCTTCTGGATTTCCTGGAACAGGGACAACCATCAAACCGGTAACTCAGACAAAAACTCAAGATGCCATCTCCTTCTGGATTTCCTGGAACAGGGACAACCATCAAACCGGTAACTCAGACAAAAACTCAAGATGCCATCTCCTTCTGGATTTCCTGGAACAGGGACAACCATCAAACCGGTAACTCAGACAAAAACTCAAGATGCCATCTCCTTCTGGATTTCCTGGAACAGGGACAACCATCAAACCGGTAACTCAGACAAAAACTCAAGATGCCATCTCCTTCTGGATTTCCTGGAACAGGGACAACCATCAAACCGGTAACTCAGACAAAAACTCAAGATGCCATCTCCTTCTGGATTTCCTGGAACAGGGACAACCATCAAACCGGTAACTCAGACAAAAACTCAAGATGCCATCTCCTTCTGGATTTCCTGGAACAGGGACAACCATCAAACCGGTAACTCAGACAAAAACTCAAGATGCCATCTCCTTCTGGATTTCCTGGAACAGGGACAACCATCAAACCGGTAACTCAGACAAAAACTCAAGATGCCATCTCCTTCTGGATTTCCTGGAACAGGGACAACCATCAAACCGGTAACTCAGACAAAAACTCAAGATGCCATCTCCTTCTGGATTTCCTGGAACAGGGACAACCATCAAACCGGTAACTCAGACAAAAACTCAAGATGCCATCTCCTTCTGGATTTCCTGGAACAGGGACAACCATCAAACCGGTAACTCAGACAAAAACTCAAGATGCCATCTCCTTCTGGATTTCCTGGAACAGGGACAACCATCAAACCGGTAACTCAGACAAAAACTCAAGATGCCATCTCCTTCTGGATTTCCTGGAACAGGGACAACCATCAAACCGGTAACTCAGACAAAAACTCAAGATGCCATCTCCTTCTGGATTTCCTGGAACAGGGACAACCATCAAACCGGTAACTCAGACAAAAACTCAAGATGCCATCTCCTTCTGGATTTCCTGGAACAGGGACAACCATCAAACCGGTAACTCAGACAAAAACTCAAGATGCCATCTCCTTCTGGATTTCCTGGAACAGGGACAACCATCAAACCGGTAACTCAGACAAAAACTCAAGATGCCATCTCCTTCTGGATTTCCTGGAACAGGGACAACCATCAAACCGGTAACTCAGACAAAAACTCAAGATGCCATCTCCTTCTGGATTTCCTGGAACAGGGACAACCATCAAACCGGTAACTCAGACAAAAACTCAAGATGCCATCTCCTTCTGGATTTCCTGGAACAGGGACAACCATCAAACCGGTAACTCAGACAAAAACTCAAGATGCCATCTCCTTCTGGATTTCCTGGAACAGGGACAACCATCAAACCGGTAACTCAGACAAAAACTCAAGATGCCATCTCCTTCTGGATTTCCTGGAACAGGGACAACCATCAAACCGGTAACTCAGACAAAAACTCAAGATGCCATCTCCTTCTGGATTTCCTGGAACAGGGACAACCATCAAACCGGTAACTCAGACAAAAACTCAAGATGCCATCTCCTTCTGGATTTCCTGGAACAGGGACAACCATCAAACCATTAACATTGGCAGCCACTGCGTTCTATGAGAGCAGCATGCAGGCTCTTGTTCATTGCTAGCGAAAATACATAGTGAGTGGTAACTACGTTGAGAAATAATGTTTAGCAGCTGAGAATTTGCTCTATCGAGCAGTGTGGTTGTGCTCCTTGTAGCTCTTGTCATTTCCATGGAAATAATTAGAAGGCATTACTTTTGGAGCAGCCTACCTAGTTTAGGCATTTTTGTTTTGTATTTCTTCATTTCTATTTTCTTTCCTTTTCATCATCCTCGACTTTTCTGTCAATTTGTCAGTTTTATTCTGGGTGGCATGATGTTATGTTGGTACACCTGTAGCAGGCAGTCCTCCACTCCAACATTCTGAGAACCATTTTTTATGGTTACCTCGCATTCAGAGTGGGACAAGAAGTTGGATGTGAAGATAAGTGTTCCATTCTTGCTTCCTGTGTGGCAATTTCTTTATTGCCTTGCAAGAATAAAGTTAGTGGCTACTGCATAATTCTCCTGCTGCAGTTGTTCTTTTCATTGCCACTGGGCAGTGCTTCTCAATTTCTGTGCTGCTGCATATTTTCCTGTACAATTACACTGCAGGTTACATGAGAATGTAGACTACAGTGAGACCCCCGATGAGAATGTAAATGTTAAAATTCTTGATCAGTTGTATGCTGTGATGTTGAATCTGTCAGAAAGTAATAGCGTTTTTTCAGAATTGAATCATGTTTATGCATTTAGTGAATTGAAAACAGTATGCCGTTAATTGAGATAATAAACTTGCTTTTCTGTTGCGCCATAAGCAGAAAATCCAAGGCACGTGATGCATATAAACAGTATGGAACTGCAATCCATTAGGTAATAAATATTCCATTCAGTCGTCAAGCCTTGTAGGAACTTCAGCTAAATGAAAAAGGCAATGTGTCTTATATCAGTGCGCTTGCTACTGTGGGAATTCTGCAGAAATGAATGTTGTAAACATTTTTTCTTTCGTTTTGACAGGTAATATTTGAAGCCGAAGTCTCAGATGGGAGAAATGGCTACATTGCCATTGATGACATCCAGGTTCTGAGTTACCCTTGTGGTAAGTAATGATTAAGAGCTGCATTTTTCTCTGTCTTTTCAGGACATATTTGATATTACTGTGGCCTGCTGAGTTTTCATCACTTGATCACTGATGTTCTTTGTTCTTTCAATAGCATTTTTGTTGTACCTTCGAGGGCAAAATGTTGTGTTGCAAGTGATTTACCTGGGTGAAATATTTGTCTATCATATGTATTGCATGAATATAAAAGCAGAAAATACATCAGTGTCTTCAGCTGTCTTTTGTTAATATATATGTCTATATTGACTGATTACAGAAATATGACATGGTTTTCCAGATCTCATTCCCTTGTTTTTTTTTGTTTTTTTTTTTAATGACTTCTAGCTATTGAACTATTGAAGGAAGCTGTCTTTGTTGCTATGGTTTGTTTTGTGAACAGAATCCAGGCATTTGCATTTGCCTTTTCAGCTTAACTGGGTGAAACAGTACACTTGCAAACACAAACTGTGTTAACTCAGGTGTCATACAAGTAAAAATTGGGAGGAAGAAATTATTATTGTGCATTTCTGACACCTCTGTTGTTTTGCTTTTTTTCTTTGTTTCTATTCCACTCTTCTGATCTTCCCCTAGACACTCCCTTTTTCAAATTTAATTTCTTGGTAGTGCACCTCTTCTTTTTCTTTTTATTTATTTTCTAATTGCCAAAAGGCACTTCAGTGCAGCCATGACAGAAGAGAATCAAAATCATACACTTCTTAGTTAATCAATTTTCTGTACTGATTTTTAAACTTTTTTTTTTCATTCCAATTTGCTCTTTCTTTTTTTTCCCCCTGAATGGTTTTCTTGTGTGTTTGTTGTTGTTGTCGTTTTGTTTTTATTTTTGTTTTTTAAACTAAGCACAAAGAAATAACAGCTTGGCTACTGTTGTAATTGGTGGTTCTTGAGAAAGGAATGGGTGAGAGCTGTGTAATATACCCATTCCTCAAATATGACTGCCAGCTTTCTTATGTCTAATAAATCCTTCAGGTGATTGTGCCACAGAGCTTTCCTAGGGGCTTTGTCAGTGAGGGAAATAATTTGCCTGAATATTGAAATATTATGCTCAACTACAAGAGTGGTTTCATTTAGTAAAAGTATGGAGCTCAAAGTTATGTTGCAAATAAGCTAGATAATACCTATGTTTTTACTTGAGCAGTATCCTTTTAATTGGCTTGTTCCCAGTATGACAGACTTAATACAATTGAAATTCATAGGGATAATTTTTGTAATGTGCTACTGAAATTCTGGCATTTGATTTTCTTTTCTTGGCTTTGATTCTTAAAATACTTTATCATGGCTCAGGTATAAAATGAAGAGGAGAGAAAGAAGGGAAAGGACTGGAAGCATTCTTGTTGAGCTGAGATTAAACAGATCATTTTCTTTCTTCTGTTTATGTTTTTCATCTAAAATAATACGCATCTTTGCAGAGACAATGTAATGGCATTTTTTTTTAGCAATAAGCATTATTTGTTATTTTTGTTTTCCAACTCTGCAGATAAGTCTCCACATTTCTTGAGGCTGGGGGATGTAGAGGTCAATGCAGGGCAGAATGCTACATTTCAGTGCATTGCTACAGGGAGAGATGCAGTGAATAACAAGTTATGGCTGCAGGTAAGGCCAACTCATCTAAGTCTATTTGCCTAGAAGACAAGATGCTTTCTGGAAGGGAAATATTTAAGTTCCTAAGTCTTTTTTCTTTTGCATATGAAACATTTAGTTTAAATAAGATGTTCTATTGCTTAAATGGTGAAACTGGTAATCAATTTTGTAGAGCTTGGATTAGGATTTGTTATGGCCAATAGAGGAAGATCGTTCTTTAAGGTATTTTTATCTTCTCTACTTGTAAATCAGCTCCATTTATTACCATGAAGTACATACAAGTACATACTCTGAATTTTATAATAAAAACTTTTCTTTGTGGCTTGTGTGGATGGTATTATAGGACTTACAATATAGACCACCAAGTACAATGATTCCAAAGATTCACTCTTATTCCTTTAAAAACTCAATTTTGCCACATAATATCTGTATATGTTTGTTATAGTTTTTGCATAACCCTTAAGCACTAGCATCACTTTAGAATAATTCTCTTAATATGCATTTTGCAACTCATTTTCTTAAAAATATGAAATTTTTATACATGTTCAGAACTTCAAAGTTTTAGGCAAATGTACTTTGAAATTAACTATAATCAGAACTTTAAAGTATGCAAGTTTTTGTAAAGTGATATGCTCTTGAAATGAACTATAATCAGTTACTTCAATCTGTTTGATTTTCTTTTAATAGTGGGATGACAAACCTTGAGTAACAGTTGCATATAGGGATGTGTTAAACTTCAAATGTAAAAGAGTGTGAAGTTGTAAAAATCTGATACACAGAATGTATTGCCAGACAAATATGCTCCAAAATTTTAAAATGTGACAAAAATCTATCAGTAAGTGTATTATATTTGTCAAAAAGATATTTTATCAGTAGGAATGATGTGGTATTCTATGTCTTTGAGTAGTAACTTGTTTGAACTGAGCACATATAAAACATCTTCATTGAGGAAGTGGAGTGCAGTTTCAGAGGCTTGCCAAATAGATCACATAAAGCACACAAACTGAAATTGAGCTTGCTTACTATAACAAAGGCAGGAGCGTAACAGTATGTACATGCAAGAATAAATGTGAAGCACCACCTTCTGTGGATAATTGGTCGGAAAGGGCTGACAGAGACAGCCAGCTGGAAATCTTCCCTATCACTTTGTCCTCTGGGTCAGATAACTGACAGATTATACTTGCTAACGTACACTCCCTTGAGAAGACCAGTTAGCAAACATACAACTTAGAAAACATATGTTCTGTCTCTTCAAGTACTTCATGGGTGGCTATTGTGTGTGGATCGCAGATGTGGTACTTTTCTCACAGTGCAAAAGATAAGGTATCTTTGACATTCAAATAACTCTGCTTGTGCTTATGAAGCGCTTTGATATTCCTCAAGACAGTTTGTTACTGAATTCATATGCTGGGGCTTACATTCCTCTTCATGTTTTCCCTTAAGTAATCCCAATTTTTCACCAACTTAAAGGTGACTCATATTTTTTTCTTCCTCTCTCATTATTCCATCCCACCTTCTTGACATAAGTGCAAATCATCAACTTTCCTACCTCTGAATTTTCATCCTTAAACAGATGATACAGCTGTTTTGCTCAACTAATAGTGAATTGACTCCTCATTCTTAAATCACAGGGTGAATATGTATTGGGGTCTCATGAGACTGAAGTGTATGACTTGAAAGAGGCTTGTGTTAGCCTTTGACCAAACCAGAGATTCATAAAGGGTGAATACTCAGGAAGGAAGAGCCAGCAGATCAAATCAAATGCCTAAGTAATTGTTTTTGAGAGCCCTGAGCTGAAACATTCCAGGAATGTATTTTTCTCATAACAACAAAAACTGATGTGGGAAAAAAAAGACCACTGGAAAAAAAAAAAAAAAAAAAA
>VXAB01013188.1:399699-414357 GCA_013399175.1 Odontophorus gujanensis | reverse complement strand
GAAAAAAAAAACACAAGAAAAAAAAAAAAAAAAAAAAAAAAAAAAAGAAAGACATTTTTCAAGTAAACTCTAATAGAGAAAATAGCTTTTGGTCATGTCCTTATTGAAAGAGAAAAAGATATTTCCTTGGTAAAAGGAAAAGAAAAGACAAGAAAAAGTAGCATACAAGTTGCTATTAAAACAGTCTTTGATAAGTAAAGATCTAAGGTACAATCTAGCACTTTTTATATCTGAAATGATCTAAGAACATTTGCTTGTGGTGCACTAATAGAGTTGTGCAGGCACAGATCCCATTACAGAATCTTCTACTCTGGCTTTCCCAGCCCTCTGTGCAGCCAGGGGCTGGAGTAAATTCAGGAGGGAGGCAGAGCTGGGGGAAGTAGCCACCCTGCTTTGTTTCCTGTGGTGCTGTCTCTGAGTGCAATACAGCTGCAACAAGCTGCAATAACCTCAGCTTCTCCCTCCTCAACCCTTCTGTAGCATAGGGCTTTTACTCACCTTTCCATTGAGTTAGTTGAAGAAACTAAACTGGTTTGGCAGAAAAAGATTTTGTCCCCAGATGTAATTTTGGCTTTGGCTTGTAACGGGTGATGGTGGTATGTGCACATTTTGTGTTGCTTAATTTTTAGCTTGATTCACGTCTGAATTACCTTACTATATAAACTGTGCCAGCAGATGGGATGTTTGTTTGGGAGCAAGGAAGAGAGAAGGGTTCTAACAACCTGGGGGTGGATCTTATTGTAGATTCTCACTGCTAATGACTTGTATAAACATCAATTTTCCAGTGGGGAAAACTGCTGAGGTTACACAAATGGTCTGTGTGAATGCACATTTCCATGGTTTTTTTTGTAACTATAAATTAAGTGCACATACCCTTATGCGACTGAAAATAAAAATAGATGAAAGTAGTCACATTTAAATACATTGTTTTTTGACTATTTATAACTGTCTTTTCATCAACTTCATTTTCTATAAATGCATAAGTGTAAGAATTTATGATGAATGTGAGGGTCTGGACTTTCACTAATACAGATTCTGCAAGTTTGTTTATGTTTAGATTGTATCTTGTCTCCTGTCCCCTTTCACAACCCTACCCACCAGCCCCTGCATTTTGCAGCCCCATTGGACAGTCAAAGTTCTGGCATTGAAAGATAAGCAGTAAAGATAACACAAGTCTTTAAAAATTTCAACTGCGTTAATATAAAATAAATATTTGAGCAGGTAGAGAGATTTAACTGGCTGAACAAGATGATCTGAAATATACCTTTTGTGACAGAGTAAGTACTGGGTGTAAGAGCAGGACAAGAGTGCAGTGCTCAAATTTGGTGTTTTTCACCTTTTCATCAGAATTTAGTACCCAATCTGTTACAGCTATGAGCTGAAGTATTTTCTTCATGACGTACAACTGACAAATTCTGAAAGAATTTTGAAGTCCTTACTTTTTTGAGTGTTGATTTCCTTTTTGAAATGGATTTGGTCTTAGTGTATTAGGTTTTTGCCTACTGTCAACTTCTGAATGTAGTACTGTGGTTTTTTTTTCTCTTTTTACTTATTCATTAACGTCTCTTAATATTTCCACTGTGGCATGTGACACAGTAACAACTTCAAGTTGTTACCACTGAAAACATTGAAGCATTTGGATTGGCTGAAGAGTCTCCAATCGCAACACAGTAACCTGGCATTTCTGCCTGTTACACTATGGTGTGATTTGTCTTATAAATTTCAGGAATTAGCAGTAGTACATGTTGAAAATTTCCTATGAGAATAGAACATAAATACGTGTGCATGTGTCAACTGGGAGCATGCAAGAGAACAACTAATAGGCTGATCAGCTGTTGCATGCTTCTGCTGATATTATTTTTTAAAGTATATGAACTGCCTTTTCTGAGAAGACAGTTAAAGAATAATGATTGTTTCTTTTGCTAACATTTGATGCACCTTGCTGCTTTATTCTCATTGATTTGCTGAATTAGTATAAATGTGGCTGTGGGGTTTTTTTTGTTTGTTTGTTTGTTTTCTTTTCTTTTTTGTTATTTTTTTTGTGTGTGTGTGTGTGTGAAATGCCATGCATTCCAGTGGAGATAGGCCAGTAAATATCCCTGCAAACAAGAGTCACTTTTATCGCTTTTACATGTGGATACTGTTTTTAGGATAGATGTATGTGAAGCAGTAAATATATGACAGAACAGTGCACAGGGAATAATACAAACATTAAAATTGAGACATTGAAGAGGGTCTTTTTGTCCATATAATTTCTTAGTGTGAGGAAAGCTGCCATGGTTATATGCTTTGTTTCTTTACCGAGAAAGCACAGAAATAGAATTGTCTGAGTAGAGTTAATAACATTTTGGGACACAAAAACTACAAAAGCAATGTACATGTTGTTCAGCATTTGTTTTGTGGATTTGATTGGGATATCAGAGCAATAGGGTTTTTTGCATAATCAGTCTGTGTTTAACTGCTTCCTGAGCTGGAAACAATTGTGATTCTCATAAGCCCAGTATGATTTTCAGTGTCTTATCGATGTCCAGTTTAACTGGACACTTGCACAGTACAGAGAATTGAGCTTTTTGCTTGAACATCTGTTAAACCATATGTCTTGGCACCTGGTTCAGATGGTGATAACAGCGGCACTAATGAGTCCATCCATCATTGCTGAGCTCTGCATTAACATAGCATTGGATTAGGGAAAGCGGATTCTTCTGGCTTTGCAGATGGATGTATTTTACCACGATCTTCAGTGGTACCATTTGCTCTGGTGAATCTAAAATTCAGGGGAGTAGTGCACGTGTTTGAAAGTTTAATGTGTGCCCGATAATCCTGTGCAGATTGTCATTGGAGCCGTGGTGAGTGGGCCAATCTGTCAGCAGGGGCTGTGGGTTCTGGCAAAAGGCCACCCCACTCGAGCTGCCAGGGCTGGCAAGGCAGTCCTGCTTTTGCCCCTGAAGAGACTCGTCAGCATGAACGGATCTGATCCAGACCATCTCACCACCAGAGGAGTATGTTATTCCTTGCGGAATAACAGATAATTAAAGCAATTGCCTGAAAGTAATAACTGAAAATGTGAAATTAGGAAGCATTATGGAAAATAAAATGCAAATTGCTGGAACAACAATGGCGTGGGGCTGACCTCCCAGCTATACCAACTGTTACCGGATGATGAAAAACCATCTGCATTAGCTGTTCTGCTCTGCAGCATCGTGGTCCTGGTCTTGAAGAAGCTGCCTATAATGCCGTTTTTGCTGGGTTCTTGGGTTGTGGTGTTCGTGGCTATAGAGTGCGATTTGATGTTCAACATCTGTCTGTCTTTCAGTGGTTTTTCTGCTAGAAACTAGATGTGTGGGCACTTAAAAGTGATTCTGGACTGAGCACTTGCATATGGTATCCTCCAATGATGCCTTAGGGCTATTTGTTCTGTAGAACCGATACAGCGCAGCAGGATTTTAAACTGGAGAGTGTAAGTGCAAACCTGTACCTCTAGCAGAGGGATGAGGGAAGCAGCATTGCCCGTTTTATGAAATATCAGTAACTCCTCTCAGGAAGGAAGCTGTGCCATGTGATTCCTTTCATCTCACAATGTCCAGAAGTTGAAGGTGTGGAACTTTATCCAGCAGTAGAGTTTTGAGAGTGGGCCTTGGTCCTTTGGCATAACACACTTTGCTGCAGTTGAGTGCTTGGAGGCTTTGCTTCCTGTTTTCCTGACATTGGAAGAATGCTTTTTGTTGGTGCTCACAGAAACCCTGGAAGTTAAGGGAAGCTGAGTAAGTTCTAAATGATCAAGAAACATTGTTTTCCTTTTTTTTTCTCACGTGGCCTAAGGGAAACTGAGAAAAAGTGTATTCTGAATGCCTTCTTAGCACCCATAAGGTTTCAGGTATGGAACTGTGATGGAGACTATCAAACTCATTTTCATTCTTAGTCAACTGTCACATTTGGCAGTTCTGCTGTTGAACTTTCTGTGGGTCAGGCCCGCTGGCCCTGCAGAGCAGCTGAATCCAGGGCATTCTGCTGGGGCCACAGGAGGGGCAGAGGCTCCACTGTGAGGCTACCCCAGCCTCTGGCCTTCTGGGACACAAGTGTTGTCAGAGCATCAGCATCTGCCTAAAACACACATGAATCTGTGACAGTGAATTATAATGGTTATTCCTACTCTTCTCAACCAGTAAAATTTGTCATCTTAATTGTGTCTTGATTACTAGTATTGTCCAGGTAGCGTACAAGTTCCTTTTCTCTTGCACAGAAACTTCACTTTACTCATTATTGGTTGCTTTTACTTATAGAAAAGATGATTCTGAAAGTGAGCAATAGGATAGAGAAACACAGAGGATGGACTTCACCTTTTGCAGGGGTTTGTTTGTTGTACCTACACATTTGCCTCAGTGTTTTAAGTTCTCTGATAGACATCATAGTTTTCCAAACGTTTTTCATAGAAATATGAAAAACTGCTTTAAAGTGATAAACTCAGGCTACTTCTAAATGGCTTGACTGGTGATTTGCTCTGTCCTGCACTTTGCTGACTCTGACATGATTATAAAGAATATTCACAAATGAAAAATACAGTATTCATAACTTATTTCATATTCTCCTTCATGTATGTTTGTTTTAGAAAGGTATTCTACATTCGTTTAACCCTAAATGAACTGTTTTCCCTCTCTTCGTCCTCAGCTTATTAGCTTCTTGGCTGAATACAGCATTTTTCCCTTAGACCCCTAGTCATCTTAATTTTCAGCAACACCAAATCCTGTAATCCTCCTGGTTTTAATTTAATTCTGCCCCAATTAACTAATTCCTCCAGCCTGCATAGCTACAAGTCACATAGTTTACGCTACTGCTTTCTTCAAGGCTGGAGCACCAGGTGCTTGGGAACTGTGTTGCTGCATCCCTATGGTGGGACTGGAGGGCATTTCTAGGAGGGAGTTTACTGGCACTTAGTTCCTTGACCTGGACCTGTGAGCTTTATTCCTTAATCTGTGCGTTTAGATCCTCTCCTCTGAAGTGCAAAGTGCAATAGGTAGCTTCACACTCCAAGCAAAAGTTTGCTCAAATAGATATGAGACTTATAGAATGATAGAATACTTGTCCTTTTATTTCCTACTGGTGTGTGTGTATGTGTGTATGACATATGTAAGTACTGTATACCTATTTCCTTTAGTTCCTTTTGGAAAAGAGTAAAATAATCTGCTAAGAAGCATGTGAGGAACTATCCTGTCTTACTGTGGTCTTGGTACTGTCTGGGTTTTTCCTTTTTTTCTTTTGCAAAATCAGATTTTTTGGGGCCTGCAGGATGAATGCTGCAGTTAGGTATGCTTTGCTTGAGGTGTTATCGATCTTTAGTCATTGTGTTGCTGCTTCTGTAATTTAAAAAAATAAAAATAAAAAAAGTTAAGTACTGTAGCTTTCTGAAAAGCCTTTTTTTTTAAACACGTTATTTTTGTGGCATGCATTAGATAGATTCAAAATAAGAGGTTTTAAAAGCTGGCATGTTTTTCATTTCTGTATTTGGATGGCAGGGGACACTGTAGAATGGATTTTGCTGTTCCTCCTCTGGTAGATTTTATTGCAGGCTAGGATTCCCACTTTTGAAGATACCAGATGGTTCTCATTTAGACTGTTTTTTGAGAACAGTTGGTTTCTTCCACAGGAGTTTCAGTGCAGTGGGAGGGAAATTGAGCTACCTATATGTGAAGAAGTTTGGTTAACAGAAGTGCATGTAACTGGAACATGTGAAGTAATTTTGTATTCTTCTAAGCTGCGCTGCACTGTGCAGGGTAGAATTTGACTCTGTGCTTTCCTTGAAATTTTTAGTATATGTCTGCATGGGAAAAGCTTTTCTCATGCTTGTATAGTGTATGGGAAGCTCTCGTAGTCTGTTTTGTCATGCATTTGAGGAGACCAGCCAGCTAAAGCTGGTTACACTCATTTCCTACTTAGAGGGGAAGAAGAAGAAACAACCCGTAACTGCATGCTATCTTTGAAAAGCAAACAGAAAAGAAAATGCTACTTCACCTCATTGTGTACTAAGAGAAAGGTAGGAGTATCTGGGCACATTATTTAAACAATAGTTTCAGTTCTTGTTCTACCTAAAACTAAAGGTGTTTTTTTATTTTTATTTTTTTGCTAACATAATTTACTTGGGAATAGAATACAACTATAAATAAAGAAATCCTGCTTGCTCAATCACTTCCTCTATTGTAGGTGCTGTATCTTGTGATAAAGCAATTTCATACTTTATTATTTCCAGTATGTTTATTTAAGTTGAAAATCCCAAGAAACAAATCAAACACAAAATCAAAACAGATATTTTTCTTTACAATTTGTTTCTGTATTTGTAAATTTTATGCTAAATGTTGTTAAAGCATATGCTCTGTGTGTCAAAAAGTGCCTGACAACTGCATGTAAATAAAATTTTTAAAGCATGATAATGCAGGTTATTTTTTTTTTCCCTTATGTTATTTAATTTTTACCAAAATGCTTTTTTGACATCATCTGTTCTTGCTACATTGAAACTATCCTCATTTAACCTTTTTTCTCCTTGCAAAAAAAACAAACAAAACAAAACAAAAACAAAAAACAAAAAACGAACGAACAAAAAAAACAACACCCCAAGGTGTTTTTTGCCTGTATGCTATGAGTGAAAGCACACAAGAAAAGTGTAACATGTCATTAAGTCCTTTACAGATTCCCTTTTTGTCTAGGCATCTCAGAGCAACTTCCCTGGTGCTCGAGGAATTCTTCTCTGGTGAAGTTCTGATTCCTCATTTGGGGACAGAGTTGCTCAAATTCCCCTCTTTCACCCTGCACAGGTCCTGCCTACTCTCCATGGCTACACAGTGAATTAGATCACGAACTTCTATTCTTGATGATGATAATATGGGATACAATGTATTTTCAAGGAAAGATTTTTTTATTTTTTTTTGTGATTGGTTTCTTGCATGAAGATAGGAGTGCAGGCAAGGAGGAATGATTGTGTGTGCTGTGGTGGGCGCTGCTGTCAGTGCAATGTGTGTGTCACTGCAGCCATGGTGTTGACATCTCCTGATCTCTGGAGGCATACCAGGGTCCAACCGAGAGCCTGAGAAGGCAAACGGTTGACTATAGTTGTTATAGTGGAGTGGGTTTATGTTAAGATGTTTACACTAAGAAAGGGACAGAGATGTGTAAGGTTGAGCTGTCCATGCTGATAAAAATCACGGTTATGAAAAAAGGCGTTCAAGAGAATTCAGAGTAAACTTCAGCATAGAAATGTATGATATCTTGTCACTGTTCAGAAACAAACAAAACACACACACACAAAACCCAACAAACAAAAATAAAAACAACAAGAAGCCTTAAGCTATCTCTCAAGAAGTGAAATAAATTTTAAGTTGGTATTAGGAAATCAACAATGTACCTTAATTCTACCGATTAAGTATGATGTTAAGGTTAGGATGTTTCTGGTCCCATTCTGGAATACTCGTGAAAATTTCATTTCCTATTAATTAAACACCTAAATCCTTTCATGAAGGAAAGAAGAGACAAACTTAAGGCCTCTCCTAATTGTTAATGTGCCTGTGACTATTATTAAGCTGAATAGCCTTCATTGTTCTTCTTTTTTTTTTTTAATAAATATAAGCTTTCATTTCATTACTTGAAAATTAAAAAAATAGTGTTACTATCAAATAAAAAATTAAGCATGAAGGTATAAGTCTAATTTAAGGTCATAGATTTAAATGGCTGGGATGCTGGAATTAAGGAGGCTTTTTCACTTGCTTATGTTTCTTTTAATCTAGTGTTTATAGACTGTAGTTCTTGGTGAGGCCCACAGTTATTTTCAGCAAAGGATAAGAGCTGACTGGTGCTGACCTCTCCTAAATGAACAATTCAGGGTTATCAAATCAGACAGCAAGGGGCTGGAGGAACCAAGAATTGCACAGGGTACAGCCATTACCTATTAGTATAACTCCACATTAATTTTAAATTGAATTTTTAAAACCTAATTGAGCAGGGTTTTCAAGCTCTGTGCAGTATGAGCAGGACATAAATTGAAACAGTATGTACCAGAAGCCCTCTAATAAGCTGAGAGCACTGCTGCCTTTCTTTCCTTCCCTTTAAAATCAGTAATATTGCTCTGACATTAGAAAGAAGAATTTAATTAAGAGATCATGGCAGTGCATCTGAACTCTGACTGGTTAATGGTTTGCTGGTGTAAGGGACATGTGTGGGAAATAAATGCAAGTATTTTCTTTAACATTTGCTTTTAAGTGAGAACTCTCTACTGTTTGAACTTCTCATGGTTTTAATGACTGAAAAACATTTTAATGAGTAAGCTGTACATGAAAATTGACTTTGAAGATGTAATTGTATCATTGAATTCCCAAGAAACAAATCCTAATACAGAGCAATTTGAGCAACTACTCTGAGTCTTGTAAGATTAAGTAGTCAGAAATCACTGATGTAAATGGAAGAAAAAATAAAAAATCCTAGGTTCTGTTGTTGGAGCAGAACTGTAAAGCTCATTAAATATCTATTTTGATTAATTGCTCTAAAATTAAATAGTATCCCAGTTCACTTTTACTTCTCTAAGATGAAGCGTGCAGACCAACTGAAGTAAGCAAGTTCGGAGCTTTGGAGGGTAAATAATATTACACATTAAGCTTTGCAGTGGATTTCTCTGCTGCAGGCTTACTGTGGCATTGAAATTTAAAGCACTGGACTTATTGCAAGGAGTCTTTAATTTTAGAAAACTGTCTCTCATGTTTATTTTTCCCTTTACAAGAGAACAAGAATTATTACATTACATGGGTTGCTGTCAACTCTACTATTGCATCCTATTTAACAATAAGAAAAGCCTTCTGTTCATTATGTCCTGCTTGGTCATTTTAACAATTGCAATGCAGCTCTGTGTTTTCTGGGACAGCCTGGTATGCCCTGGCTGGCTACCCACAGGGGGGACAGTGTGTGCTGTGCAGGACCCAGATGGACAGAAGAAGAAGCAGTGCTATCAGTTTGCTTATTACAGTTGCTTCATGGCACCAGATCCACCTTTCCAGAGAGTTTGAATCATGGCTTGCTTAAGCCTCTAATTGAAACTGATAGAGAAAAGTTAGAAGAAAATCTTGCTTTCTGATATGGCTGTCCTACTGGGAGATGCTAGCTTTGTGGAGTGAGGGACACATCTGCTTAAGTAAAGCGTTTAACATTACACTTCGTTTGTCTGATATTGCGATTTAATAATTTCATTGATTCTTGAGGTTTTACTGACAGGAAGACAGGAGTCCTCACAAGCCTCAGCAGACTTCCTTCATCCTTCTCACAGGAAGCAGATGCCTTTGTGAACAGCCCTTCCAGTAGCATCCATGTATTAATCAGTCTGGAAGGATATGGGACAGGGACTTTGACTAAGGCAGGAGCTGTGTGAGAGCCTTTTGGTAGCATCTCTTACTCCATTTCCCTGTGGAGGTCAGTGGGCACATTTTGCATCTTGCTGGACCTTGTCCTACCCCATTGGCTTACCGTGACCTGGGCTGGGCAAAGCACTGCAGTGGCTGCTGGCCCTTTCTGGCTTAACAGAAAGGAGAGCGAAAGAGAAAGGTGAGCTGGTGGGAGTTTCTGCTCCTGATGAACTGAAGAAGAGTCACCCTAGTAAACCTGTTGATTCAGGTGACACTGCAGTGTTTCTGGCAGAATACCAGTGTCTGAAATATTATGTAAATGAAAGTTTTAACACAAGGCCTGCACTGAAGCAATGGAAGGGTCTTTTGTGTCTGCTACAAGAAAGATGACAGAGCCTAACATTGATCTTTTTGAAACATATTACTACTGAAGGTTAGCTGGTTTGAAGCAGTGCTGAACCCCTGGCTAATCCGCAGCAAAGCTATGTAGTGAGTGACTAACCTATACTAAGATCACATGTAGATGTGGTAGATGTGAAATGAAGTGTCCTAGTGTTACAAAGAGCTCATGTCTGTGACAGAGGCCAGTGTATATATACATGGTCAGCATTAACTTGTTTCCTGTTTTTCCCCTTTGTATTTTGCCATGAGCTGTTGGGTTATTAAACTCTGTTGCTCAGCAGTCCTGCTTCTTGTGTTAGCAAGCTCAGAGTTTAAGACTTCAATGAAGATTCTCATTCCAGGAGTCAATTAGAGCTAAAAACATGAGCAAAGGTCTCGAAGGGAATTATGCTGTCTTTCTGGTGTTGGAGCAAAGCTGTGTCTTGAGAAAATTTGTCCCAGCCTGGAAATCCATGCAGTTGTTCTATGGTAGAGGGAAAGGACATGGTTCATTCACCTGGTGGTAGTTTATTAGTGTTGTCTTCCTTTCCTTCCTTCCTTTTCAAATGCTAGCTTTTCATAGAAGATCTGGGATTTTTTTTGTTGTTGTAGGTTTTTTTTGTTGTAGTTGTTGGTTTTTTTCTATTGGACCAGGAATACAGTATTCTGTGTGAGTAGAGATGAGAATAACTGTTCGTGAGCTGAAGCTATTTCTACTTTCTGACCTGTCCTCCTTCCCGCAGCTGTAGACAGATTAATTTTTTTCAGTAACTTGTGCTATGATTTTTTTTCTTAGTAACTGCTTTTAAAATAGATATGCATCTTTCCATTTTAAGAGCTCCCTTCCCTTTTTATTTCATCTAGTTCTAGGTAGGTAGGTGGTGCTTAGTGTAACAAAGGTACAATTTTAGAAAGTATTGAATTTGGACAGATAAAAACTAGTATTAAAAAGGGAATGTTGGCTGCTTGATGGAAAAGAGCTATTGAAAACCTGTGAAATTCTTATGCTGGATTTGTTTAAATTGTTGTTATTAACAGTGCAGCCAGTGTGTCTATTATAATTTCATTTTAAGTTGAATTATTTTTATTGGGGATGCAGCTGCTGCTCCTGGACTCTCCTATTGGGAGTTCCAGTTGAGTATAACACAGAAAGTCTTTTGTCACTGAAGAAGCCTGACAGCACTTTTCTCCCCATAATTTGATTCTGAGCTTTGTATCACAGAAAACATTTGTTGTTGTTGCTTATTTGTTTGTTTTTTAATGTACTTATTGTATGATAATGATAAATACCTATTATATTCTTAAGAGATATCTCTGCTTGGTTTCTCTTTTTGTTATTTCAGAGGAGAAATGGGGAAGATATTCCAGTTGCTCAGACTAAAAATATAAATCACAGAAGATTTGCTGCTACCTTTAAGTTGCAAGAGGTGACAAAAACTGACCAAGATTTATACCGTTGTGTAACTCAATCAGAGAGAGGTTCTGGAGTGTCGAATTTCGCTCAACTTATTGTTCGAGGTAAGGTTTTGGTCATTTTATCTGACTGAATGCTTCGAGTACCAGTGTTTTCTGCTCATATCTTTTATTTAGTCTGCAGATGACTTGATCTGAAGTGCTTAACAAACGTAGCCCTGTGAGGGCTTCTGGAATTGTCGTAAGATAAAATATCCTGTACTTTCCATAGAACATGTCTATGTAGAATCCTGGATTTTGCAATGTGTGCAGTTTGCCTTTATGCTTTTTCTGTAGATGTACTTCTTGAATTTAAGATGAGAACTGCCTAACATTTCCTAAATATTTTTACAAAAATGAGAAAATCCACTTTAGTTAGTTAACATTGCCTTTTTAATCTGCTGCCTTCAGCTGGCCGACAGTTCAGTAAAATAATACATTATTCTGTTACTTGGGAGACAAGTGTATAAAAAAAGTTTTAAACTTTCACCTATCCAATGACTAGAAGTATTATGGAGATGTTCTGTGATGACTTCCAACTTGTGGTGCAGGAAGAAATGCTTTCTTGTTGCAGTTCATTCAGAAGCCTATTGGAACACAGCCAAATGTAAGAATACTGAGATGGTGCTTTATTTTTGCTATTTGTGTTCTGGCATTATGTCATCCTACTGATGAAAGACATGACTGAATATATATTTTCAGATTCTGACTCTCAAATTCACTTACTGTTTGGCCTGGAGTAAGTTATTATGATTCTCCTTACCTGCTTGTATCACCTGTACAATTGTTTGTTTCACCTGACTCTTACGTTTGCACTGAGACTTAACGTTCTGAAGTGTGGTGTAAGTTGCATGGGCATACAACACCTGTCTGTGATGCCTAATGTAGTGGAGGTTTGGGACAGATATGCCAGAGTTGGGCACATGAAGGACTCTTGCTTGACTCATTGCTTCAGCCATAGGAGGTTTGATCAGTAGTCATCTGAAATCAGACTTTGGGTCTGGAAATGGGGCAAGGAAAGCCAGTTCATCCTCAGCTTGCGGAAACAAAGATAGCTTAATAAATGCTCTAAGATATTTGATATCTGGCATTTTCTGGCAGAGGTCTTTTTCCTGGGAGACCAGTAGATTGAGGTCGGCTAGGTTTTATACCTTCTATATAACATCAATAAAAATAGACTTCACTGAACGTATGAGGATTTAGACAATATGTTAACAGCTTTTTTTTGTTCTATTGATGTACCCTTTTGTCTACTGAAGTGCAAAACAATCTTCATCCAAATACAATGTTATTAGGAAAACAGGGCAAATAGCTATATTTATGCAGTAAATGAAGTTTTCCTTTATTTCTCATGTTACGATATAGCAATATAATAGTGTTTAAAACACTATTTCTCTCTCAAGTATCAAACTTTATAGTGCTTTCTTTTTAAATGTGGTATGTTGTCCTGCTGTGTAGCTTGGGACATTTGATAGAAAATGTCACCTTTATGCCTTAAAACATAACTTGATAGCTATATTCACAACAGCTACATAGTCGATATTTTATGATTTACATTATATGTATGTATATACACATATACACACATACGCATATAATTTAAATTTCTTTTTTAAAATGGTCTAAAATCATTTTCATTTCTTTGACATCATGTTAAAGAAAAGGGATTTATATTTTATAGTAGGTTTTATTGCTTGCTGTTGTGTTTGAAAAGCAATATACAGTAATATATTTTCTTGTTTGTCTGGATAACCACTAAATAAATCTTGTTAGCCAAAAAGCATACCCTTAGGGATTGGCTACCCTGGTGTTAAAACTGTACTGAAAATTAACTGTAATGACAGGTCCTATATCTCAGTGGCACTTTAAAGCTGACATCCTGCTACATGGATACAAAAGATGATAATTTTAAAGGAAATTTTTGGGCCACTGATACGAATTGCCTTTAATAAGAGCTGGCATAGTATTGCCCATTGTCAAAGATGACCCAGGGGTAAGAGTTTATTAGTGCATTTCCTTCTAAACTGAAAGTGACAGGGCATGCTTGGGGCCTTTTTGTTGCTGTTTGTAACAAATGAAAATTTCGCTGCAGAATTCTCATGCTGAAGTGTATTGATCTGTGTGTTCTCACAGCCAGAGGAAGAAAAAAATACGATGAAACACAATTTACTTTGTCATGGCTTTAGTATTGCTTCCAGATCATTTTGGGTAATGGTAAGGTCTTTGGTCTGCAGAAGCCAAACTTTGTTGACAGCAACGTAACCTAAAAGCAAGAGATGAGGAGCTCTTGCTGCTCAGCAACTCAGAATCTGGGATTTATATGACTGAAATCTTCTTGAGTTCCACATCTATGCAGATGTGTGATATGCATTTCCTGTAATATAGAAGCATCTGATACTTTTCTGATGAGCCATTCATAAGCCAGACTTGGTAATAAAAGTCTCCAGTTATACAGCATCCATCATGGTGAAACATTATTTCATAGGGAGCTGTATCAAAAGAATGACGTTCAGTTGAATTCTAAAACTTTCTTACAAATGGAGTTACCTGAGAGGGATGGCATATGTTCAAAGATCCTGAAAAGGACAACTCAATTACTCTGAATCATTTTTTGGAAGAAAAATCAGACTAGCATAGGATTTGTAATTCAATTGCATCATTTTACCAAGCAAAGTTCCAGTCAATAATTAAATGTCTCACCTTTGCTTAGAGCTGGCCTTCAGCTTCCAGCTCAGTGACTGTCTTGCATTGAATTTTTTTTTTTTTTTTTTGCTTTTTTAGATAGCATCTATGGCATTGCTGTTGTTATCAGATATGTATGGGGTGAACTCTTCCTTTGCTTTCTCCTTCCTTTTACGGGACGCTTGGCACTGTCAGTACAGTGAACTGACTTGTGTTCTTGAATACGCTCATGAGATTAATAGTCTATTTATACTTGTCTTGGATGACCAGTAACTTGACAATTTCTGTAAAGGCAGTTTCTTGAAGTCTTCAGGACTGGGAGTAGCAGTAGGTGATGTGCAAGTAGAAGTGAAGAAGAAGAAACCAAGTTTCTTTCTTTTTACTTACTTCTGAGAGCAACTATTGTGCTCTCAGTCTTTCTGCCCCTTTTAATACTTAGTGAAGAAATGAACTGTGTCATTGTTCAGAACTGTTTAAAAGCAAAACAAAGCAAACTACTGGAATGTTTGGTAAAGTTAATATTTATCAGAAAAGTGGTCTTCTACATTAAGAAACGAGCCATTATGGCAGCTGTTACAGTTCTTAGTGGTTGATGTGTGTTAAAAGTGGCTACCAATCTGGAGGAGATGAAACTACTGCTCTGTTCTTACATGGTTTCTTAGTGAACTTGGTAGAATAATCCCAGTTTAATTTGTCAGACATTCCTGGAGGGGCCATATGTATGAAACCACTGGTTTCTTTGGCTGCAGTGTATCTGAAAGATCTAGATGGC
>VXAB01013188.1:368995-396961 GCA_013399175.1 Odontophorus gujanensis | reverse complement strand
GGGGAGGGAGACAGGATGTGTTTCTGTTCTGAAGTCTTTCAGTGTGTGTACAATTTTTTTTTTAAGTTTGTGTTGCTTTATCAGAAAAAGTAAAACCTTGCATTTTTGAAAAATTCTAGTTTGTACTGTTTGTTGTTGTACTGTTTGTTGTTTGCCCATATAATTTATTCATCACAGTGTTGACTTAGAAGCACTCTCCACCCATACCTCTCACTATCATCTTCTTGAAATTCTTTTAATGTGTATTGTTTTGTTGTAGTTCTGTGATTTGGTCTTTGTAGATCCGAAACATACAAGATATAATACAAGTTTCGCTTTCTCACAAGAGACAAGTTTTGTACTACTTGACATAGGCTGGAATAATATTTTCATTAGGCCTCTTTTGGGCTGTTACGTGCCTTCTTAGTCCATTCTGTGAACTTTAAGGTGGCTGTTCTGGCTCAGAACCAAAGCCCTGTAGCCCCATGTCCTGTTCGCGGCTGGGAGCAGTGTCAGAGAAAAGCAGATGTAGAGACATGACTCAGTGCCATAGGATTTTGCCTTCCATGGTTCTCTGGTTCATACCTCTTCTGTTTCAGTAAGGAATGGTGCCCTCTTAGGTTGGTTATGACTGTCATGGCTTAATTTCTCATTTATGGAGAAAATTGATGAGTACAGAAGGACAGAGGCAGAGAGAGAATGCTGCTTGTCTTGTTTTTAATTTGAAAGCCGTCTGCTTGCTCTGCACATGAAGCTATAAAGCCTGTCTGAAATGCTTACCAGATACGAATGAAGTATCAAATTAATAGCTGAATCAAATAGCAGTGACTATGCAAATTGATTAAATTTATATTAACCATTTTTAATCATTATTTTTTATTAGATCATCTCCTAACCGGGCTCAAATCTCTGAAACAAATCTGTTGCTTAGTTCCTAAAACCATAAACCATTTGATTTATTGTTTCCAAGTGCTGTCAGTCCGTTTCTCCTGTTGGACTACTTTTTCTACTGCAAGCAGAAGATACAGAGAATGCATAAGTGTAACAAAAAATATCCCAAGACCACCAAAATCTCATTTTCCTCCCAAACAAGCTCTCACAAGGAGAAAATGCTCCTGGGAGATTAAATCTGCTTAACTAGCTTTATACAAGGGACATGGTCTACTTATGGATTTTATTGTCTGTTACATACTTTTTCCCAGTCTCTGGTGGGCAACAGTGCTGTGTGGCACTTAGTTTTGCCAGTCTAAGCAGCTAGCAGTTGTTCTCCCATTTCATACAGTTCTTCACCCAGCCTCTACAGAGTGCACGTGGGTATCCGACCCTGTGGAAGTCCTTTCATCTTCTCTCTCTTTTCCACTCCTCAGTGGAAACCATGATGAGAACTCTTTCCCCATGTATCTCTGAGCAGAAACCAGCATGGGAAAGTGAGAAAGAGAAGGAAGGCTAGGTATGCTGTTAGTGAGCCAGACTGATGTTTACCAGTTGTGATTGTTTTTCATTATTTATTGAGTCTTACTTGTACAAATTTGCAGCAAATACATTTCTAGATAACTAGTTTCTTTTATAACTACAGCCAATTGTATTGGTTTCTTTTTTATGTATGTTTATTAGGTACAAGACTTTTTTGTTCTATTAAGTCACATCATGCTTTCATAATGGACCATATAGTGTGCCTGATTGTTTTCCAAAGGTTGTCTGGCTATGCACATAAATAGTCCAACAACAATGTGCTTGCAAAGCAAATCTCTGGATTGTCCCCACTTCCTGGCTCTTGATTCCCATCAGCTTCCTTCTGCAGTTCACAGAGTCAGGCAGCAGGTACTTCCAATACTGTTGATGTTATTGATGCCTTTGTTATGTAACACAGAATAACTAGGGTGGGAAGGCACCACTGGAGGTCATTGCAGTCCAGCACCCAAGCAGGTTGGCTAGACCAAGCTTCCCTTGAATGTGTCCAGCTGAGTTTTGAATATCTTGGAAGATAGAGACCCCCACAACCTCTCTAGGCAGCTTGTTCCTCAGTTCAACAACCATCGTGGTGGGGAATAAAGGAACAAATTAAAAATCTCGTGTTCAGACAGATTTTTTTTGGTTTGATTTGTGTCGACGTATTACAAATAACTTGTAAGAAACAGAGAAATGCTCAGGGGAATTGCCAATGTGATGTGGGGCAACTGAAACTTAACTGTGGTATTTCTGATTCCAGTTTGATTTTATAAGCTCTGAACTGTACTGAATTACATGTCAGGTTTAAAATTATATGTATTTCATGCTGATTTCATAAAATTGTGATGCAGCTGATGAATTTTCATCTGTTTTAGTTTAAACTCCAGCCTGTTAGACAGGGGAACCATTTCAAGAATATATCTTAAACATGTAAAAACAGTTCACCAGGCGTTTCATGAAAAAATTCTCAGATACCAGACATAGATTTACATTAAAGAGTGCTGCTGAGAGAAACACTTCCATCTGTTCCTCTCCTCTGCCCTTGTTTCTTGTGCCAGTGCAGAGAGGCATTCTTGCAGCAGTGCAGTGAGTTAGGCAGCCTGGCTAAGACTGACCCAACGGAAGCACTTTTAAAGTTAGGCTTGTAGCTCTGCGTAGGCTGTGCGAAACAGGCAAGAAGCTGCTGGCTGTGCTACTTCTCTGTGCTATGAGTGATTTGTCCTGGCTGACAGAAGTGTCTGAGCACTGAGCTGTGAATGGCAGGCACTGAGCTGTTATTCCTGTTGGCTCTTGTGGAAACCTTACTATCATTTGGGAGTCAAATAAACACAGCTTTAGGGATCCGTGCTACTCAATCGAAAATGCTGAAGGCCTGTAATGTGAAGTACAGAGCTAAAATGAGCTTTGCCAGCAGATCACAGTTGCAGAAAAGTGAGCTCTGTGCCAGCAAGCTTAGTGCTGGCTGCAGGTAGCATTCAACTGGGGCTTTCTGCCTGTGTGACAGATCAAGTAATATCAGCCCTCTCACAGGCAGCGTCAGCTGTGCGTTATGTGCTCTGCATAATCCACTAAAAACAAGATAGGATGTGGTCTTGCGCAGCCCAGGTGAAAATTGTGTTGCCAGTGATAACAGAGAGGTGATGTTCGTGATTCCTGACAGTGGTCTTGGTTTGTGGAAGTTGTTCTATCTATCTGTGATTTTGTCATATACTTCCTTACTGGGGAAGCAGGTGAATCCAAGCAGCTAAGAAAATATTTGAAAAATTAAAAATTTGCAGAGAACCCTATTTATCTTTAGAGTGTGGAGGAGCCAGTGTGAAAGAGAGAAGGAGATGAAGGAAAAGCTGTCAGCCAGTGTAACTTCAGGGAGGAAATAAGAGGGTTTCTTTTTCTCTTCGTATCTGCAATTGTATTCAAGTGCAATGATGAATATCATCTGCAGGTACCGTGATTTTTTCTCAACTTAATTAAAATGACTCCAGACTGCCCCACACATCAGTGCTGTGTTTCACTTGGTTAATTCCACTTCCAACAGCTGCTCTGTCTGCCCATTTATTTAAATCAAAGCTTTCATTTGAATGCTGTGGCCGGGTTGGTCTGTCTCAGTTTAAATGCCACTGATGTTAGTGGAGAGGTTAAGAAAATATTTACTTAAGGGTAGACAAAGTTCCCTTACCTGCCATCTTTTTGCAGTCTGGGAAAGGGGATAGCCCCTCTAGGTTTGACATCTCTATGTTTTTTGCAGGGCTGTTAAACATTGTGCCGATGAGTAGATGCATGGTAATGATGAAAAGGAGTACATTTGGAATTCAACATAGATGGCAGAAAATGCCGGGTGTCAGAGAAGCCATATATTAAAGGGAATTTGAATTGGAAACTGAATCCCAACCTGCCACTGGGGGCATTTTGATCATTTTGATTTATTAAACTTTTATAACAGCATTCAGATGAAGCTGAATTAAAACGCTTAGTCTTGGGTGGTTTATGGTACACAAGTCATCATGCTAGTGAAGTCTTGCCATGATCAATGTAGAGTTAATTTAAGTTCCTTTTTGAAGGCAACTGCACCTGTGTGTTTTAGTATGTATTTAAAAATCTAATAGTGTTCTAATACTGAATCAGTTAACAAAAATAAAAAGCGAAGCCACCTCTGACATTAATTTTCACCTGTATTTGAGGCAGTCTTGCTATTAAATCGCAGCTGAACTGTGGGAGCACAAACTGCATATATATCCCATACCAGTTTTATATATTGGTAAATTTATATGCAGTATAAAATAGCTGTCTGTGGAATTATAGCAATACTTTCTTGAAAATAGGTCGTACTGCTGAAAGACAGAAGATGCCTGTAGTGCACCGCCATTCTGACCATCTCCCGCCTTCTACAACCATCTCTGGTCTCACTCAGCACTGTCTCTGCAATAAAAAGAAATCAATTACTATTAGAGTGGCACTGCAGGTTAAAGGCATTACAGGTTCACACTCAGTTTTGCAGCAGGGAGATGATAGTAAGACACAAATGGGGAATGATGCAAAAGATAGATGAGACAGAGTCCAAGGAGAGGTAATGTGAGGGTCCGGTGCTATCATTCCAAGCTGTCTCACAGACATGATGGATAGCTTGGTGGCAAGAAGTAATAATACCAGATGATGAGAGATTCATCTCCAGATCTTGAGCCTGCTGCATGCTCTCTACCTGTTGATGTTCCAGTGCCATAATTATTCCTGATGTGTTATGAGGAGCTAAATTACTGTACTTAAGCAACTAAACTGGTAAATTGAATTTAGTAACCAGTATTTTTTGGCAGCTACTAGAAAGACAAGTAACATATCAGATGCTCCTACACATTGTAAATTTAATTACCTTATATTTATGCATAGTACTTGTTGACAGGACCTTGTAAGCTATGCTAATATGGTAGATAATTTGTTACCTCCAGAATCCACTTTCCATGTGCCTTCGGATCATTATCATGGAACATGATAAATGATCTATCCCATGAGGTATAAATGAAAATGAAATAGATAATTGGATCCTATGTCTAAATTGTGGCTGGAATCTTTTTTTTTTTTGTCCATTATAATGGAATTTATGTCATAAAAATGTGCTTCGCAATGTACTAGTGACCTTTGATCATATTGGTGGGGGAGCTATTTGAGGATAATTTTCAAGATATTACAAAAAGTTTACTCAGAATAGTTAGGAGTTTCTTTCCTAAATAGTTTCAAATATTTGTATCTTTAATAATTTATAGCTGAAATTGGAACAGGATTATCCTACAGTGTTAAGTCCTAGAAGAAGGCACATTTGCAGGATTATATAGAAAATGGTAGGAAATATCTGCCTTTCTTGAAGAAGAGAGAAGGTTGGCTACATGCAGAAAGACAGATTTCTTCCTTCCCAGTTGCTGGGTTGAATTTGGATGTGCTGATTTGCTGAAGAGGTTGTCATTTAGAGTTCTTATTGTCCTTCTCTGGCATGCAGTTCTTAAAGAAGTTTCAAGGAGTGCTCTGAGGAAAATACACGTCTCTCTCCCTTGCTCCCCAGGTATTGTTCATGGCAGAGTGTGTGTCCTTCCTACCTCTCCTCAAGAGGAGGGATGGCACTGCTGTGTTAAGACGGAGGTTTGAATTTTCAGTTTTTCCCTTACTGCTGTGCGATCCTTTTTGGAAAACTACTTTGTATCCTGGACCGCATCTGTAACATTTACTGTATTTGTTCCTGTCCTTTTTTCTGACTCATTTGCCTGTGGCTTCTCTTGCACTGCCAAATACTTTGAGATTGTCATTCCAGTTGATACCATTACTTAGTAGTAATTGAAGTTTTTACTTCTTTCTGGATTCTTTACTAGTAAGGTAAAGAGAAAATTCCCTGTAATGGGCTTGTGAACTAAACTGAGACAAATTTCCATGAATGAAGTTGAAGTACATTTTTTCAATTGAAAATTTCTTAGAAGTGCCTAAGAGTGTAGTAAAAATGACAAAGAGTGATAGTAGAGTAAAAGCCTCTCAAAGATCAACTTCACACATTCCCTTTATCATCTGAAAAAGCAGGACAGTACAGAATAAACTCCTGACCAATATGTTCTCATAAAACCATGTCTAATGAGGGACATAGTGTTCAGTGATCATGCTAACTTTGTTTAAATTACTTTAAATAAATAAATAGCAATAAAAATATTTTTAACTCTTAGTTGTTTTTTTTTTTTTTTTTTACCCTAATAAATTACAACATAATTAAAAGTCTTATGTGAAATTACCAAGCATATTAGAATTCCTGTAGCGTAGCAGGATGTATTGTTTAAGTGTTTGAGTAATGTATTAGCTTTTTGCTCCTTGTGTTGTGGTAGTTTCCATGAGCCATAAGGAACTGTATTTGATTGTGTCTTTGTAGGAAGACTGCTGCAAAGTGTCAATGCTATGCATGTTTTTTATAAAGTTGTCTATGGACCAGATTACTTGTTTCCTGAGGAAATCAAGACTAGTGTACTGTATCGATTATCTGCTCTATTTTATTAGCTAATGTGGATTAACTCTTAAATGTGTTTTTATCCTCCACAGTGCCTGTGAAAAATCTCAGTTTTACTCTTATCCTCATGGTAATAATAATTGTTTGTTTGTGGTGTTGTTTTTTAAAATGTAGCTGAAAAGGCTGCTGCTTTTGAAGGGAGATATGAATAAACCAAGAACTTTCCTTTGACTTAAAAATTAACGTTGCAAACTCATCATTTTTAATGCTTTCTTTGAACTTCACTCTGACTTTGCTGTGTTGACAGCAGGTAGAAATGTCTTGCGTAGCAATTTATTCTTTGGCTTTCCACTTATCTTGGACTAGTTGCCTTGCATGTCTTCTAAAAAAGAAGACACTAATTGATCAAGCTGGCAATAAATATTTTGTACCAACAGGATGTGGAGGTATTTTCTCCTTCCCTTTGTTATGGATAGAAAGGAGCAGCTGCTTGGCAGTGTGTAGAGCAGTGCTTCATGATGACCACCAGGTACTTGCAGTGAAATGGGTACAGTAGCAGTGGCTTTTGTTTTGTTTTGTTTGTTTGTTTTTTCCTGTACATGGGGTGGTTGCATAGTCCTTCCTTTGAATATATGCAACTCAACACTTGGTCACCTAAGTAGAGGAGGACAAATCTCAGGTGTTATTTCAGTTGAAGGTTTGCATCATCCTACAGTATACGGTATTCCTCTTGAAAGCCAGAAAGGAACATCCCCAATATTTCTATGTCTTTTTGACATTTTTATTCTAGGTCACTTCCCCCAGGGCAGGGAATACAAGAGATGGGTGTACAGGGAGAAGAAAAGCATGATAGCTTCCAGCGTTCTCAAGCCAATTCCTGTGAATTCTGCAGTGTGAACATAAAGATTCAAGAAAATTAGCAGTTTTTCCAACCTTAATAACTGAAGCAACATGTCAATCTCAGCTCTAGAATAAATTTAGGCCACTTGGATGACATTAATGTAACTCTGCATTTTCATAGTACATAAGCCAGAGTCCTTGTCTGTGATGTTTTTCTCCATTTTACTTTTACATAAGGGAAACCTTGCATGTATTCCAAGAAGCTGGTAAAATAGACAGTTCTGGAAAGGAAAATGTTTTAAAAATAAGCTTGTTTACAAACTTGCTTCAGTGTTTCTGCAAAGATATTTTTCTTCCAGTTGTTCCAGTAGCAGCATTAACCTATTAAAAGCAGAGTGATCAAACCTCACTTCTTGAGCTCCTCGATTGCTGCCTGTGAAGTCCCATTGTTCATGCTCTGAAAGCAAGCCATTTGACTTATGTTCCCACACCAGAAAGTATGAGTGAGTCAGCATTGCTTTGCAGTAAGGCGGCACAGACAGTGTGCATCTCAGGTTGTGCAGGGAAGTCTCACTGGTTTTCTCACACATCTCAATTCTTCATTGGCTGTCTAAAAGCTTTGTGGCACACACTCACACCTTGCAGTTAAATCATTTCTCTGATTGCTGCAGTTCTCAGTTGATTCTTTTATTTTGCACCAAAGGTACCTGTTAGACTTCCTGCAATGTGATTTAAGTTACTCAACTTCTGTGTACTACCTGCTGTTTGATACTTTTATCTGTGGAGCGGAGAAAATACGTCAGTTGCATGTGCCAATAAATGCTAACAAACTAATTGAATGGGGGTTAAAATATCTATTTTCATAGAAACTACTACTCTTTTTCCAGAGGGTTTGATAGAAGGAATATAATTGGACTCTTCACGTAAAAGATTGGACTGTGTCAACTTTTTGGCTGACTGTAGATATGGTTAACATATATTTGGAATTTAGACTTACAGAATTTTCTTTCTTTTCTGTGATTTTTCTTTGTCCTATGTGAGAACCTGCCCACACCCTTTTCCACTTTCTTTTTACTGTTTGCTTTTGTTCACTTCACATATTTCTTAATGCCATTCCAGGAACATCTTTGACCTTTCATATTTTCATCCAACGTGGTTGCCTAAAGTATTATTTCACAAGTTTTATTTTTCTTAGGAACACCTCAAATACTTGACCTCTAAGTATGTGAACTTTGCAACAGAAAGAATCATACCCCGGTGAAGCTTTTTACTTCTGTATTACCCTTGTTATCAGTGACACTTTTACAATTGAAACAACGTGAGCTACTGAAGTTAAAAGAGTTAATTAAGGAAGCACAGGTTGTCTTCATTCAGGCCAAGCCAAGTAGCTATTTCAGGAAGCTCACAAAATGGCTTTCTGGAGTAGCAGACAGGTGAAGGGTGACTTACCTCATGTTTGGGTTTGATCTGAATCAATAAAAAGAAACATAATGGTATTTTGATATTTCCAGAATGTGTTAAAACATCCTTCATGAAAGAGGAGACTGTTTGTTCCTTAAGGTGAATATTTTGAACAGCTGCTGTTACTGTAGAAGAAAAAAGTAGTAGTGTAAAAAAAAAAAAGTTGTATGCAAACAATATGTTGTAGATGCGAACTGTCACCTTATTGAAGAAAATGCTCCTTGAGACATTTGCACCATTAGGGCTTCTAATAATTAAGATAAACTGTATTTCAGCAAAAAGACAGCCTTCTGGCTAACTGACTAAGCAGATGCCCAGTGGAAGCAAGAGATGAAGCTCAGCTGAGCTCTCAGGCAATTAACAGAAATTAATGGACCAGGTACCTACAGTCTGTTTCCTACATGTGTCAGTTCAGTGTCCTTGTACTTCCTGCACTTCCAGCTCTCCAAACTTTCAGGGCTTTGGCACCTGAGATTTCCTTACTGAAACTTGGTAGGACTCATCACTTGCCTAGAAGAACTCATGGAATTACTCTGGAGAATTAAAAATTCACAGGATTATGGAATTACAAGTGCTTGAGGAAATTGATGAAGTGGTCTTCTAATGGTAAGAACCTTGTTTGGACTCAGACTTTGTAGTGAAGAGGAGGCACAATGCACATCAGTGTGATGTTGCAGCAGGAGCACCAAGCGGCATGGTCCTGCTTCTCTTTTCCTTCTCCCACTCCCAGCAACATGCTATTCCTGGAAAAGATGGAAAAATCAGGGAAGAGGTGGTTCATTCCCTTGATGATATGATCAGGTTTAATTTTGCTTATCTATAATGTGAAACAAGAACCATAGTCTGTTTTACACTAAACAACAAACATCTTTGTGCCTATGGAGAATTTTGCTGACATTGTCTTATGGTAGAGGAGATTACCACATACCAGAATGGATGAGCCTTAATGTAAAAATTCTAAATAGGAAAACACACAGTAAACCTCATGTTTTGACTGTTAAAAAAAAAAATAAATAGGAACAGGTGAATTTTAAATAAAAAAAAAAGAAAAAGAACAAAAACAGTGAAATTAAGGTTCAAGGAAAGAAAGTTATAATGTCTTCCTCAAAATGAATGTTCAGTTCAAATTCAGAATGACAAACGGTAAAATTGAAGTGTGCAAAGCCAAGCATACTGGGTATTTGTTAAGCCACAGTTGGATGTGTGGACACATTGCTGCATTTCTGTGAAGCATACCTGAAATTGTCGTCTGCAGTAAACCTGAAAAAGAAGAAAAATGGAGAGAAATTGTATTCTTCTTTATCAATTTGTTGAATCTGAAATAAAATATCCTATTAAAGAAAAAGTGACTTTGATATTGGAAGTGGTGTAAGTTGCTTGAGAAAGAGGAAATTTAAAAGGGGGAAGGCAATCAAAGAACGTTTTTAAAGTGTTCATAATTCAGAAAAGGAGAAGGCAATACAAAGGCAAAAGTATTGAAGAGCAAAGGATTATGAACCTAAATAAAATGAGGGCAAGACTAACGACAGTTAAGTAAAATCAGTTTGATTTTGTTTTCCAGTGAGTTAATATATGGTATAAATTACATAGGGCGTGAACAGGAACAGTATTAAATCTCTTAAGCGAAGCTAGGTAACATGTCAAAGAGGAAATCTCTGCGTTGGTTTAGTGTTTTCATGGGGTACTTTGAGCTTCAATGTTGTTACTGGCCCCTTTTCATTACACATTTTTACTTTCATGTGTTGCAGAGAAAGAAATGATAAATAATTCAGGCCAATGGAAGTCTGAACACCACAGGGTTAGAATACTTACCAGTGGGGGAACTGTTTATACTGACTGTGAAACAAAGGATGACAGCAGGACAAAACATTTTGCCTTGGCAGGAGAGACTGTGTAGACAAGTGGTAATTTTATCTTCTTTTAATATATTTAACAATTCTGAGCTCTAGTAGTACTTATGGATTGGTCTGTAGTGAGAGGAAAACTTAGAATTCATGCAAACTGTTTTATGTGCTGACTTTGTTTACCTTTGCTGATCATTTTCCTCCAATTCTAAAGGAATTATAGGATAAGGGAAAGTTTTTTGTGTATATTATGTATATGGGATGACTTAGTGTAGGTGCAGTCTCTGTACTACATTAATCATTCAGAAATGTAAATTGACAGAAAATCGATCTGCTTTTTTTTTTTCAGATTTTTTTTTTATAGTTCTTTAGCTCAGCAAAAATGCTTTTCTTTTAAACCAAAAGCTTTCAATTCAAGTTTTAGAGAAAAGGAAACTTGATCATTTGTAATAAAATGGGAGGGAAATATATTACTGTAGCAATGGACCGCACTGTTCACACCCTGAAGGAAGAGGAGAAATTAGAACATTTGTAGTGTGTTGAAGTCCGTGCTTACATCTCGTCCAGTGTTTAATTTGTAATTTAACCACTACTCTTTATTTATTTCTGGTTTTACTCTTAAGAATAACATGACAAGAAAACACTAATACCAGGCCTCAAAATATATTTTAGTATATTAGCTTTGGGGAAGATGCAAGAATGAGAGAGACTCACAGTGAGTGATACACATTGAGTGGTCACATGCTGTAACAGGCTGCCCAGGGGAGGTGATTGAGTCACCATCCCTGGAGGTGTTCAAGAAATGTTTAGATGTGGTACTAAGGAGCATGGTTTAGTGGGGAAGCACTGGTGGTAAGTGGACAGTTGGACTAGTTGCTCTTGGAAGTCTTTTCCAATCACAGTGATTCTTTAATTCTGTGATACACTTCTCTTTTTGTATGTTGTCAAGGCATCTAGCAATCTACAGCTTAACACTTCTTAAGGTAGTGTATTTTCATAGTAATATCTTTGATGAACCTGCTATGAATTTGTCAAATGATTTTTTTAAATAGTCATTTTGTCTGTTGTCCTGCAGGAGTGAATTCCCATAGTTAACTAAAGTTTTAGATGGAAGAAAGCATTTCTCTCTAGTGAGAAAGCTACAGGCCACTCTTTTATTGAACTCTTATGCACCATTATTTTTCACTGTGAAATAGCATGTTGTTTTGTTTTTTTCTTTAGTGTTACGTATTTCATAAACCTCTAACATTTATTCCTTCAATTGTCATTCTTCCATCTTGAATAATCCCAATTTATTTACTATTTCTATACTTCTACTGTTTCTGTAGTTGTCATAGGATTCTTATGACTTCTCTTTGGCTTTTTCTGTCTCATCTTCTAGCTCATCCAACAGGAGGTAGGAAGAACAGATCTGTATTTTTTGTTAAAGGTGTGGAAACATGAGTTTACACAGGTGGTATAAGCTGTTAGGCTTTCTAATGTGTACTGTTACTAATAATCACTGATATTTTACCTGGCTTCTTGTCCAGCGTGGTGAATTGAGATAATACAGTTATGAAATTCCCTATAGGAATATGTTTTTCTTGTCTGTTATTTTTTCATCTTTGATTATACTGATTTTAGAATGAGGGATTCTTCCCATCACATTCCCCTTTGTATTTATCAATTTTAGCTTCATTTGCCATTTTATTTACTAATTCCTTAGTATTTTAAGGAAAACAAGAAATGCCATATGTGTCTATTCACAAATTATTGCAACTACAGTGCTGTAATTGCTGAAGTAATTGGAGCCATGATTAAAAACCTGGCCTTCCAGGTAGACATGTGGCTTTATGAGTGTTGCAGGAAATGGTTCAACTTGAAAAAGGGGAGATGTGGAGTCTCTTCCAAAAATCACTGAACATGTAGGTTAAGACACAGTCCTGGGAAGGAGGAAGGACTTGAGTGAGTTCTTGCTTCAGTTCAGATAAGAGGAATGGATGCAGAACTTCCTTATTGTGTTTGGTTCATTTATTTTCAATTTTTTTTTTAAAAGTGCTTCTCTATAGACAGAATTCAGACTTGTGAATTACCTTCTGAGTGCTCACTTTATTATCTAATCACCCACATGAAACTGAACTAAAAAGTAAAAATAAAGAAGTGTTTGAAAATGCAGACATAAATATTTTTGTTTCTTTTATTTGCTGAATTTTTATGCATTTTTCAAATTTTTTATCATCTTCTCAACTTTTTGAGTGTTTTGCTTTATCCCCACTCCACCCCATCTTCTTCTGAACAAACAATACAGCACAAAACAGCCTATATAGTCAATTTGATTCCCAAAGGGAAGAAAGATTTTTGTATGTGGAGTTATTCTGTTGTCAATTTCTAAGCCTCTGTACTTAAGAAGATATAAAATGCGTGTTGAGATTGGTTTGTGGTGGTTCTATAATCTTGACTGTAACTAAAGTTAACTATGAAATAGGTTTCCTCACTTGCACAACCCAGAGAAAACTACTTGGGGATTATTTGAGGAACAGAGAAAAAGCCAGAATTGGCTTTGTGCTCAGGGTCATTTAGCCTCTGGGTTTTCACAGGCTGGATGTGAGTATCAAACAGAAGTATCTGTGCCTCACAAGTCAGAAAGAGGCTGTGGCAATGTGCCAGTGCAAAAGGCTCAGAGAAGCACATCTATCTGAGGGCTGGCTTTTCAGTTCGGCAGCCAAACCGTTTAGCTTCTTGAGTTAAGATGAAGCGAACTTTGGAAGTTAATGCTATTTTAAATAAGAAGGGGAAGTTTAGGGGATCTTTTTAAATGTCAGAATGCTGTGTGGTCGCTTGATACAATTGAAAAAAGAAATTGCGTGCATGTGTTCAAAAATGTTTTTGTAAACCTCATTTAACATTCTTGTGACGCAGTGAGGAGTCTGTATGCTGCTCAGAGGCTTTCCTGAAAGCTGCAGTAGAGTTCAGTGGGGCAACTTCCCTATCTTTAGGCTGAGTTCAGGCAACTACCATTTTACTGAAACAATGTTTATAAGAAGGGTATAAAGTCATATAGGAGAGGTTTTCCGGTTCTTTTAGTTACTAAAAAGCAAAGAAACAAACAACCCTGAAAAGAACACTCAAGCATCAGAAGCTTGAAACTGGATTTTGGTCTCTGGCGGGAAAAGTTATGACTGCCTTGTCTTCATGAAAAGAAGTACTTAAATACCTGAAAAAGTGTTACTAGCTTTGTGTAACTTGACCAAACAAAGCTTTCTGAGAAAAGATTCAGCATCTTTTCCTATGGTTACATGCGTTCATTACTGAAACTCATGTAAAATTAAGGGTTTTTTAAAGGTACTGCTTCATTTGTCTAGCTGGTAATACTGTGGTATATGATTTATTTTTGTCTCCAAGTGCTATTGTAATGTGTTCTGAGCAGCTTGGTTCAACATGCAGAACCAACTGAATGCAATCTTAGACAGAATGTCTACATACACAGGCAATCTGATTTTAATAAATAATATAGTTTATTTATGCAGTCTTTGAAGGTAGCAATCTCCATAATAGTGTATATTATTACAAACCATATTATTAACAGTAGATCTTCTGTTTGGAGTGGAAAGCTATACCATCCAATTTCTGCTCTACTAAATTTTTTCCTCCCCATTTCTGTAGCATGGTTGATTTTGCTTGCATTTCTTGTATGAATACGTCAGCCCAGGTACTGAACTTCCAGTGTGCTGCAGAATGAGTGAAGATGTGTTGATTCGTGTCATATTTGAGAATTAAAAGATGTGACAGAAGAAGTAGCTGTTAGCTTCTCAGGTTTACTTATTAAAATAAGGTAATGTAGAGTAATAAAAATATGATAGCAAAAAATTTCTTTTAATTAGACCATTAAGTGTATTTTATTTCATGTATTAAAGCTGTGATTCATACTTAGATGTGTGAATTAGGACAGTATGTAGAAAAGATTTTCTCTCCCTGTGTTTTATATCCTTGTCTTCAGGTTAGTCGTTTGATATCAGAATTCTATCCTGACCAACACTGGATTTAAACAAATTTAAATAACAGAACATGGGAGTGCAATGATGCATACCCTTAATGGGTTCATCTAAGGATCTGAGTAAATAGGGTTTCCTTCTCAAGAAATGACCAAAAGAGGACTTCTAGGAAGAACAAACTGCATCATGATGATACATTGCAGTACCCTTGAGATGCTGTCAGTGTCTGATTCCGCAGTGATGTGTTCCTGATCATCACTGAGCATGTTGTGCTTTGTCTAATTAGGAAGTGGTAACCTTCTGTAGTTTGCAGAACTGTTTGGATATGAGGCTGTTAGGCTACAACTCCTCTCTTTATTTTTGAGTGTGTCTGAACTTCAGATCCAAGCTTCCTCAGTGCTCTACTGACACGTTACTCATTTGCTCAGAAGGAGTAGTTCTGCAAACTCATGTTAAAGGCTACAACTCTGAGTTAAGTGGTGTCTAGGATGTCATTTAAAACCACAGCCTGAATTTCCTGTGCAGTGCTGTTCGAAGGCGGTCATGCTGAGGTGTGAGTGGAGTGACTGTAATGGAGCCATGCTGTGATGTTCTGCACCATCTTTATTCCTAGAGAATCCAACTTTATTTGAAATGCTACAAGCGGGTGACAGAAACAAGTGTAGTTTTCTTAAGACCTTCATGTAAGAAGCTATTACCTGAGCATTTGGGATCTCATTTTATCATCTAACTACATTATAATCTTGTAACAGAAATGAATGCTCTCCCTTTTCCATTAAATCTTGCACAACTTTGCGAACTGTTTTTGTAACTTCACAGCTACTTCTGTTCCCTTAATGAGCTTTCTCTATAATCTTTGGTGACAGTTATATATAAAATATAAGTACTGTGTGTATATATATATACATACATAAATTGTTTGCACCCCATACCTTAAGGTAGAGGTGTCTCTTACTTGCTTATGCGTGACCATCTAGCATTATGGATTAGTTGTGTTGTAGATTTAACAGACTCTTGAGCTGACTCTTATACCGTGTCCAATTAGGCTGAGGTTGAATGAGTTATTTCACAAAAAACCAGGAAGATGTGCTGTGACTTTCTAGTCATTTTTTCCCCACTTTAAGTCAGTACAAATAAGATGCAAAATGTAGACTCTGTTAGTATATTGTCAAGGAGTTGCTCTTCCAGAGTAAGTGGTTGTTAATTTTTAGTTGTATTCCTAATCTGAATCTTTGTTGCAGCAAGATGAAGATAAACAAGATAATTTCAACCAAAGAAAGCTTCAAAAAACAATAATCTAAACGTGTTTTTATAGCCCGAATCATGTAATGCACATGCCCACTTTGAAGTTTGTGCTTTTATTTACTGTAGTGAATTTGGTGTTCTGTTCACTGGGTATCAGTTTAATTAGAAGGATACCCTCTTCACAGCAACACTGTCACATGTGACAGTATATAATTTTTCAAACTTCAATGCTGGAATAGTGCAGCCTGAAAAGTAGATTATGAAAATGTCCCGATACAACTGGTCTAAATACTTTCCAGGTCAAAAGACTGCTATTTCTGTTTATCTAGTATGTTCGTTTCTCCTACAATGGCAAATATTCACTGTTCTTGTCGCACCATCTAAAAAACAATCCCTTAGCCCTGCTTAGCCTCTCAAGAAAGAGGTTGCTCTCATGAAATAAGTAAATTGCTCACCTCTTAATTCTTAATAAGAGTGTTTTCACAAACTTAATTCCTTCTTTACCACCCTGTGTTATCAAAGTTCTTAATAAACCACTATGCTTTCTTCATTCTTTTAATGAATGTATCACAATGTGTTTCTTGTTACCGTGTAGAAAGAGCGAGGATTTTATTGTTTTGTTTTTCTAGGAAGCCCTTCCAAGCTTTTAATCACAGTCAAAATTCATTTGGCAAAGAGAATGTGTGCAGCTGTGTTCTTATCTATACCCTTTGTTTCATAGGTATTTCTTCTCATCTAAGTGTCAGAGCAAGGATGTTGGTTCCTTTTACCCATCCCTTCCCCTCTTTCTAAAGGAGTCTTTCATGATTAAGCAGAGCAAATCTAACAGCTAACACCTGCCTAAAATGCAGTGTGTATTCTACACTGTCCTTTTCCTTCCTCCCAAACGCCTAGACTTGTGCTCTTGCTGCTGATTCTTTGCTGCCTGGCTCTTGTCTGGATCCACTGGAAACTTCTGCAGGGACTTAATAAAGCAGGATACATCTGTGTGCCCTTCCAGGCCACAAAAAGATCAGCTTTAAATCTAAATTGCTGTAAAGTAGGTGAATGGCACTGCAAGTGATGCTGGTGGTGGGAAGCAGGGGCTCAGTTACCCTTTTCTGTAGACATTAGGTGATGTGCAATTTACATCTGTACAAGGCTCCCTTTGGTTTCTACTGGCTTGTTTCAAAGATGGGAGGCAGTGGTCTCAGTGCCTCCTGTAACTAGTCCCCTTCTCCATCATTCCAATGCCTTCTGGCATTTTTTGTGAGAAACACTTGGGCATGCTGAGAGGAGAAATGTGAAGACATTGTGGTGGGAACATCTAAATGTAACTTGGAAAAGATTATGAATAGAAACAGAGGGATTTGAGCAAGGATACAGTCCTTAAAAAATGTTTTTTCAAAAATGATGGACTCTGTTTTTTTTTCCCTTAAACTTGTATAGTCTGAGCACACACGGAAAGCCTCTAGATCATTAATGTGTAGCCCATATACTAAATTGTATTAATTTTCATTTTGATTATTGTATTGGAGTGCTGGCAGAAAGCTTTTAAGGCCTAAGAAATGGGATACCTGGGGAAGAACTTTGGAGAAAGGAGTTTATATTGTTACAAAGATATCCATAGTCTGAAGTGGCAGTTCTCAAGTTCGTCTTTGTCACCTTTACACTTTTAAGGATCTTGGTCTACCTTGCCTTCATATTATGGTTTGTGTGCTGCTTTTCTTTCTTCCTCCTCCTGTCTCCACATGTCAAGGTCCAGGTTGGAGTTAATGCTTATGGTAAAATTGGTCCTCAGAGGGCATTTGATGGGTGAAATAGTCAGCAGCAGAACGACTTAAAGACAGTGATGGAGGAATTGGAGCTGCCTGGGTGGCCTCAGAGTGCTTTTGGGCAGGTGGGGTCAAGTGAGAGCAGTAGAAGATTAGTGTAGAAGACGCTTCAAACACAAGGTTTGGCAAGTAATCCTATGGGTATGCAACCTGCAGGCAGTTTGATGTTTTATACAGATCCTAAACAGATACATAGTGGCACTGAACAGTTCTGAGGATACTCATGGTATCTCAGGTGTAGGTTGAGCTGATTTATTACAGAGGATGGGGAGGATTAGGAAGGTCAGAAATGCATGGTTCACCTTTTACATACTTGAAGGTTCCATAATCACTGTTAAATAAAACTATAAATGTTTGGAAACCAAACCCATGTCAGTTATTCCTCTCAGCTGTGGGCTTTTTATATTTCAGTTTACTTTTGGTATAACGACGTATGCAGCTCACTGGACTTAAAGACCATGGTACAGTTTTGACTTCTTCCTGGCCATTATGTTATCCCAACATGTGAAATGTTTTTCTCTGCCATTTAAAAGGCATACAGGAAAGCTGAAAAAAATTGGATTTGCTCTGGCTGGATGTAATGTACCTCCCAAAGTGAAATGCACAGGAGTCTTTAAAGACAAGCAAACATGCACCATGAGGGTGAGTGGGCAATCAGGGCAGGGCAGGTTCTGGGGGGTGAATCTGTGTTACCTGTTGTGCCCAGAGTGCTCCCCATTAAAAAGGAAGGTGCTGCCTGTTATCAAAAGTACAGCTAGGCTGCACACAGATAATTTCTGTTACTTAGTGTTTATCTCATGCTGTTGAGTAGATAGCTTTCACTGAGTTCCAGGAATTCTAGGTGGTGGCATTTCTTTTTTTTTTTCTGATTTTAGATTTGATAAAGGCATAGAGCTCTAAAGTTACAACTCCCTGGTAGTTTTTTGTTTGCTTTTGTCACTGAATTTGACTGAAATGCTCAGCTTAATTTGCAGTATATGATTGTGCATGCAGAGCGCAGTATCAACAAATATCTCATTGCAAAGCTTTGTGGAGCTGAAAGTAGTTCTTGCTTGGGAGGTACCAATTTTTGAAGAAGTCTTTCAATTTTGTTCTCAACCTCCTGATTCCTGACAATAAATTAAATAAAATATTTATTTCCAACAGTAATCTCAATGCTGAGATCTCAAGTGAATTAGTGATATGTGTGGCCATGTGATCAGGTCTTTGCCTGAGACTTGTTACGGTTTACTCACTTGTACAGAGTGATTTATTTATGTATTTATTTATTTATTCTAGATTTGAATGTCTTCTCCTTGCAGGCACTACTTTTTGTTACTTTTTTCCTACATGTATTCAATTTTCTTGCAGTGTACTTTATGAATATCTTGAACACGATGCAATCTTTTTGACAAAATATGTCATACTGTTTTAATTGATTCCCAGAGTATCATAACCTACTATCCTTCAATAAACAGGCACGTGTTCCGTTCATAAGTTGTGTAGAGGGATGACATGCTCCAGTTTTTAGAAGGACTTTTTTTACGTGTAAGCTGAGCATGAGCTTAACCTTGTTTACAGTTTCTGCTGACAGCGCTAAAGCTGCAACTGTTCCTTTTATTTAAAGGAAGATAATAAAATGAATGCAGTGGTGTTTCAAATCAAGGTGAATAAAGTGGCACAGTGATGCATGGGATATGAAATCGCTATGCAGAAGTTAGCAGTTTTCACTGTTGAAATAATTCTTGTTTCAGCACTTCAGATGGTCAGTAACTGCTACATTAAATACATTTCAATCGTATGAACTTGCAGACTTTGTGGTACTTAATACATAAACGTGATATATTAGGCAGATGCTCAAAGATAAATCAGCAGTTCGAGGTGAACACATGATGTAATATCTCCATTTGCAGACTCAAAATTAGAGATGATGTTGCAGTGAAATATGTCAGTATCCTTGCTAACCCAGTGCTTGCTGCTCAGTTTTCTGTTTGCAGTTGTTTCTCCCCGACTGATTCTCTACGTTATAACCCAAATCTTACAGAGTTATAGATATTTATTTTGAATGTTTGTTTAAAATGAATTCTCCTCAGTTTTTCTACTTCAAGTAATAAAATACAATTAAAATTGTTGGACAGACTCTCTTAGGTGACTTGGGTAAATCACTTGATACAACCTTGTCACTAAGCTATTGCTTAGTATGAGTTCTTTTGTTCCAGACAGCTAACTTTTAATTAAATAGTAACTTTCTTTAGATATCGTGTATCAACCTTGGGGCAAGAGGGTGCTAGGTACCGGACAGTTGTTATAAATTGGGTTTTAAAGTTACAGAGAGAATATTTCTAGGGTCATAGAAATTGCATCTATGTAAGTTTCAGAAATAAAGGAGAAAAAAAGCTGAAAAAAAAAGGCCTTTGTTGCAGAATCACAAACTGAGTGTCTTTGCATAGTTACCATCACTTACAGTCACAGTGTTCAAGGTCAGGTTGGATGGGCAAATCTGATCTAGTACTTGATCTAGCAGCTGGCAGCCCTGTGGCAGGGGTTCATAACTTGCTGATACTGGAGGTCCCTTCCAACCCAAACCATTCTATGATGATGGCAGCATCTAAGTTTGAGTGAGCTTTTGATTATTTTTCAGAAAAAATATAAAAGGAAGACGTGGATGTTTGAAACACTTCTCTGTAAGAATCTAAATGTTTCTGTGTAATTGTATTGTATTGTTATTGATACAATATGTTAAAGCCCCTTCTCTGCCAACAAGGTTGTTTGTTTTCTGGCTCCTGTTCAGCGTGTTCTGGGTGGGAAGTTGCTAACTTGCTAAGCTTGATACTGAGAGAGGTTTATGACCACAGGAAAAGCAAGAAGTTGCAAAGCCAAAATAACACGTGTGTGTTATTCTGATAGTTAGAGCTGCTTACACGGCCTTCCTGCAGCCTGTGCGTTGTGCTGCCTACCTCCCACTTTCAGCTGACCTCTCACTTCTAGAGCTTGGTTTTGCTGCCTGAGTGCCCTGAAAGGTGAGGCAGGAACAGACTGTGGCCATGGTGAAAGCTGGAACTGCCATATCTGGGGCTGTCCTCTGGGATGAGGCAGGATGGAAGCACAGGCTGAGCAGTGGCATGGTGTAACAGGGACAGTGCACCTGACTTATGGGGTGGGGGATGGTAGCCAGAAGCATCGCCCCTGAGGGAAAGAGAGTGTGGCAGCTGCCTTTCACACCAACCCTTCCAATATCTATGAAGAGCACTAGAGCAGCTGAAGATTTAATTGTGCACCTCCTCAGTTATTCTGACATTTTTCGGACATGTCATAGCTCAAGAGAGTACTCAGTTCCCATTAACGAGCTATTCTTATTATGCTGGGCAGTCTCACTGTTACGTAAGCTGTTGAGCCTTCTGTATGTCTTCTGTGTGTAATAACAAAACCAGTAAGGACATAACTACAAAGCTTAAGTCCAAAATATTTTTTTCTTATGATCAGAAGGTTTTTTTTTTTTAATTTTATTTTTTTATTTTTTGTTTTGTTTATTTTGTTTTTTTTTTTAATCAGAGCTGCCCTTCAGAACCATTTCAGGAAGTTGAATGAAAATATTTCTATTTCTTATTAAGTAAATATATGCCACACATGGAATGATTTTTATAAAAATTAAAGAAGCCCAATATTTCTGCAGAGATTTTCCATGGTTGTTTCTTTTTCGCATAACTCATTTTGTGACTTCTTAATGAGCAAATAATTTCATTCAGTTGCATGTCTTTGGAGCCTTATGTACTGTTATTGTCTTCTGTTTTTTCCCCAGTATGTGCTCTACTAGAAGGCGTCCAGCCTCCACTGAAAACATTGAGAGATTGCAGCATGTCCTACAGTGTTACCAGTTATTATTCTTGAGTTGCAATTCTCACTGTGAAATTTAAATATGGTATTCAACTCCAAATTTAAGTGTTCAGTTGTTGCTTATTGTTAAAAAGCTGTGTTGTTGGTTTTTTGTTTGTTTGTTTTTGCTGTTGTTATTTTTTGTTTTTCCTGTTGGATTAACCAGCTTTTATGATGTGAAATTTTATTTCCTGGCAAACATTTGACTGCCTTAATGAATTGTGCTAAATCGTACATTTTCTCCAACTTCTAAACTTATGTTCATGACACTTCATTTTGCTACTGTTATTTAAAATGTGCAAATCCTAAAACTGTATGTAACTTTCCAGTACAGGAGGAGCATCAGAACAGTGCTGCCATTGCAGGGGAGATGACAGTTTTTGCTGTTTCCAGTTTCTGCTGGCTCTGGGTCTCCTGGTCCAGCTTTGCTGCAGGGCAGTGGTTCCTGTCCATGCCCTGGCTCCTTCAGAGAAACTCGGAGTAGCTTGGACTGTGTTCCCTGGTCTCTTGGAGTTTGTGTAGGGTGTCATGTTCTGAATATATGTGATCAGTATAAGTAAAAAACTGAACCTGTACCAAAAAATAAAACAAAATAAAAAAATTGCTGCAATTCCAAATGCATGCAGCCATATTCAACAAGCTTTGTGAGAAATTCCCCTAGAAGATGTACATGAGTTTGATCTAGGTGGGAGCTGAGTCACTCCTGGAGTCATCTGTGGTAGTATCTCCACTGTACTCCCTGGCAAGTTTAGTATTAACTATTTCTATGGGTTTTCTGGATTTGTTTTATTTGTTAATTTCTCTGGATTGTGACAAATTTGGAAAGAAATTTGGGTTCTAATGGCTTACCCACTTCTTTGGCAGTTTATGATACACGAAGATATACTAATTTTAATTTCAAGAGGAATGATGAATGGTAAAAGATTGTTTTGTTCTAACTGCACAAATTAAGCTTTTTATGTTTAGTCCCTGTTATGTATTGGGTTAAGTGTTGATACCCATAGTCTGCATAGCTTTGTGCAAGGTGTTTGACAAAGAAGACTGGACTTGACATCACCAGAGCAGAGGCATGCTCAGCTCATAGAATCATTAAGGTTGGAAAAGACCTCAGAGATAATCTTGACCAACCATCCACCTACTACCAATATTGCCCACTAAATCATGTCCATTAGTGCCACATCTACCCTTTCCTTTTAACACCTCCAGGGATGGTGACTTCACCACCTCCTTGGAAAGCCTTTCTTAATGCCCAGCCACTCTGAGAAGAAATTCTTCCTAATATCTAATGTGAGATCCAACACAAGCAGGGAAAACTTGGAAGATATTCATGTGTGGAGGTGAAGGAGATATGGAATTGCAGTAATAAAATAATTGATGTGAATGGGTTGTATAATTATCACCTTTCCCTTCCCTGTCTCCTAAACCTACTGCTGTGAGCAAGGAAAGAGTCACCTGTGACTGAAACATAACCTCATATAAATAAATAACATTTCATCAAACATGCATCTAGTGCCAGCTTTGTTTTTCCAAAGTGAAACAATCAATGGGACTCTGATTGGGCTCTGTATTTTTTTCATTTTTTCTGTTGTGAACTGTTAATAGTATGTATTCTAGCTCAAATACTATTGAAACTCACTTTGATTTAAATTTAGGATATATTTGGACTTGAAAGAATATTTAGTAGGGCTGTTGTTCCCCAGACTTGGTAAATAATATTAAAAAAAAAAAAAACTGTATGCTTGCATATGTTACTTGGGAATACAGGGAATTTCATGTATTTTTTTTTGGTGTTTTTTTCTGTCAATAATTATACAATTCTTTGCATACTTTTTTTTTTTGTTGTTAAGAATATGACATAACAGTTTAACTGTAGGAGGGCTTATAGCTGGAGTTGATGCAGCATGCTTATTCTAGTCATTGGTGCCTAAATATCACAGTACACTTAATATATAATGTCATACATACTGATGTGAGCATAATGTACTGCTAGTAGCTCAGCAGAATGGGAACTTCGTACTGATGAAATGTCAGTCTTAATTTTTGATTAACTTAGCTGTGGGCATTTTATGTCAAAAGGAGAACTGTCCAAATACTGCAAAATGCTGTGCATAAAAATACTTGTGTTTCTTTCATATGCTGTATATATACAAGCGTTCCTTCTTTATAGTTTTTCAGTGATGTTAAGGGCCAGGCATAGTGGAAGGTAGTTCATCGAGTTTACTCCCTTTAAGCAGTGGCTAAAAATATTGTCAGAAAATAAGGTTGTAGTTAAATTGGTCACACTGGAGAAAAAGGACTCTGAAGTTGAAGTTTATTGTTTTCCTTTTAAATACCTTTTGAGACAGTGATTCTAATGATAACTCACCGTCCTTGTTGCCCTTCTCTGAACATGATCCAGGGCCTTGATGTCTGTCTTGTTATGAGGGGCCCCGAAGTGAACATAGTACTCGAGGTATGGCCCCGCCAGAGCTGAGTACAGGGGGATGATTACCTCCCTGCTCCTGCTGGCTACACTATTTCTGATACAAGCCAGGATGCCCTTGGCCTTCTTGGCCACCTGGTTATGGCAGTTGGGATGCTTCTCCCTGTCCCACCATTTTCCATCACTGTGAGTTCTGATGCCTGCACACAGCTGGGAGAGGTTTGGGGCAAGCTGCACGAGTTTTCTTATCCCATATTTGAGGGAGGGGCAGGGAGCCTGGGCAGGACTTTAGAGTTATGGTGGGTGGCTGAAAGCTACCAAATGCATTTTCCACGTGACCATCTGCAACCAGCCAGCCTAGACGGAGCCAGACAGGACAGACTCTGGTGTATTGGTGAGCTGTTAGTTCTCAGCTTCCTGAAACATTACTACTGATCCAAGCTTTTCACTTGTTATGGCTGAAGTTAAGATTGTAGATTGTTCAGAAACCAGACCAAAGTTCTAAGAGTGTGATTTTTCTTGGGGTTACCTCTCATGCATATCCTTTGTGGGTTTTTTTTTTTTTCTGTTTTTTTTTTTTTTTCCTTTTTTCTTTTTTTTCATATAAAAGATTTTTCATTTTTGACAGGCTGTCTTCTTTAAGATACTCTGAAACCAGGTTGTATATTCTTAGGTGGACCTAGATTGTTAGAGTGAAAAACCAGTGACATTACTTGCTCAAAGGATGTGCACTGTTTTTAAAATCTCATAGATAGAGTAGTACTGTATATATGTGATAGTTGCTATTTAAATGGTAACCAAAACATTAATAACAGCTTTGTTCTTTCTTTTAGTTTTTAATGATAATTTTCGAAGCCATAAAAGTTTCAGGTTACTGTACATTAGAAAGGAAATTATATAATTTGAAATTATAATTGGGAAACGTTTGATGGATCTGGTTATAGAATAACAAATGAGAACAATTAATAGAAAGTTAATTGGGTAACATCAGAAAAGTTTATCTGGTATATTGGGATTGCATGCTTCAGTTGATACTTAGTGTACTTTTGGGATTTCTGGTTGCACCACACCTCTGGTTCTGATAGTATATTGTATTATGAAGAATATTAATAATGCTGCAGAACAATTACTTGTTCATTTGCTAACTGATTAAAGTTCATGCATAATTTATTGGAACAGGGAGAGACTTTATAAATAAGTCTCCTTGTCCTCCAGAGCTTAAAAACAAAATGCATATGCTAATATAAGAATACACTTTACCTCTTAACATAAAAATTTAATATGCAATGGTATATTAGTTTCATTAATATGAGGTTTTATTTGTAATAATCATGCTCTTAATCAAAATATATACTTCTAAGAACAGCTTTATGTTTTAGAGGTTTATAACTTGGAGCTGGCAGTGTTTCATGCTCATCAACATTTATGTTTTCTACTGTAATATGTACTGACCTTAGAATTCATTAGTTTGACATTTAATGTGTTAGTTTCACAGCAAATAAACTGCCCTCATTAAACCCAGTTTCATTTCTGAACCTTGATGCAGTTAGGGATTTGAATTAGTTCATATGCACTTTTCTTGCCAAAGCAGAGTAAAACATGTAAATAATTAATTGTGATATTTCCTAGGGTTTTGTATATCCTGAAGGAGGAATTTAGATACCTTGGAACATGCACCTTTTCACTCTGGGAGAATATAAAGAGCTCTGCTTGTGACCATTTTGCTATATTCACAGGTTCCCTGGTCTCCAGACTGAGTGGATTGGTATGCAGCTAGTCTAGAAAAGTCTGCAAGAGAGGAATCTCTTTGTGGCAAAATATGGGAAATTCAGTTATTTGCAGAGTTGGTAAACACACTGTCAGGTCTTAAGGGGAATCTTCACTACCAGACTTAGAGAACTGGGGAGTTCCTACTTGACCTTCACCATGCAGCGGGGGTGGGATGCAAAAGGAAGTGTTGGAGACCATCTGCAAGCTCTGGCACAGGCTCCCCAGAGAGGTTGTAGAGCCTCCTTCTCTGGAGAAATTCAAGACTCACCTGGATGCCTACCTGTGCAACCTGGGCTAGGGAGCTGCTTTGGCAGGGGGTTGGACTCAATGATCTCTAGAGGTCCCTTTCAACCCCTAAAACTCTGTGATTCTGTGATCACTCTACACGTGCTCTCTAAATGACATTGGTAGGGTCATTCCTGGGAGGCAGAATATATGCAATACTTTTACACATTCACTTCTCTTGTTCGGAGATGCGAGGGACGATGGTAGTGAGAAGGACCAAGATCCAAGGAAACCTTTGGGTCTGGGGTTCCATCCTATTTCTAATACAGTGTCCATGAGATCCCTTTATTTGCTCATAGTTTCCATGCTGTTAGTTCTGCATCGCTACAGTGTGAAACCCCTGTGAGCACTGAATTCAGTTTTGTTGACTAATTAACTGAAACAAATTTGTTGAAATATGAACCATCTGGAATGAAGACGAACCTTCCATGTTTATCAGTGGATTCATTTTAATAGAGAAGTACTTGTTGCTGGTGACATTTTTTTTTTTTAAATAAATCATACTTAAGCAATATCCTACTTTACATATACGTTACTCAGGGTAAGGGAGGTTTCACTCTCCATGTGGTCTGTTGCTACCTTCTCTCATAGCAGCTGTTGAAATTTTGGGGTGGAAGATGATTAGAACAGAGGAAAACAAAAGCCAGTGTACATCCTATTGTTTGAATTTCTTAATCAGTAATAGGTTATCTTGGAGTAAATTAATGAAATACACTGTTGCAATTTTGCTCAGTTCTGAACATTCCGAAAACCTGTAGCTGTATCTTTCACCATAACTGCATCTGGCTGGCTTTTGTGATCTTGCAATGATAGAGATTTTTAAGAATATTCTATGTAGAGTTTGTGTATCTATTACAACTGTTTCTTTAAAAAAATGTATGTACATGGCTTTTGTTAATAGAAGAAAAACAGTTATTTTTCTGAAACTCTAATTATTGCTGTAGGAAATGATAAATGATATAAATACTTCTAAATGGAAAACATGATGTTGGTCAGATACCAGTGGTGTGCCACTCGCCTCTATAAGCTGAAGTCCTCAGTTCTTCACTTGATATTAGCTTGATTTTGCTTTGAGCTTTTACATCTTTGCTGACCAAAACCTGAAAACTTTTCAGTGGAAAGAGCCCTCCTCTTACTTTTTCATTGCTAATTTTTTTTTTATTCATATATATATATTTTTTTTATTTCATACAGAGCCTCCTCGACCAATAGCACCCCCACAGTTGCTGGGCGTTGGGCCAACCTACTTGCTAATTCAGCTCAATGCAAATTCAATTATTGGTGATGGACCCATTATTCTGAAGGAAGTGGAGTACCGAATGACATCTGGGACCTGGACTGAAACCCATGCTGTCAATGCCCCAACCTACAAACTCTGGCACTTGGATCCAGACACTGAATACGAGATTCGGGTCTTGCTTACCAGACCGGGTGAAGGTGGGACCGGACAGCCAGGACCACCACTCATCACCAGAACCAAATGTGCAGGTGAGTGCTGCTCAGAAAAAAATAAACCAAAAACCTTTGTTTAGTTCTTCTGCACTTCTGTTTGCTTCTAATTAACTAGTAGCAGAAATTAAGGGTTCTTTGGCACTGACTGGATCCTAAACTGTCCAAGGATCTGAATTGTCTGATTAGGGGTTTGCTGCATCCAGCTGCTTAACCCGTCCACTGTCTCTGTTGAGGTGTGCTAACTGTGGGAGGCAGGTTAACAGGTGGGATGATAGAAAGCTAAGAAAAGCTTCTCTTCATGGAAGGAAAGAGGCCTCATCATTTCTGGAAAGGACAGTCAACCTCTTTCATTTGCATTGTAAATCAACTTTTGCAAAAAGGAACTTGCATAGAAAAATAATCTGTTAAACAAACAGAATGTTACAAAAAAAGTAATGTGCTTCTGCATTACCTTTTTTCCAGACATGTACGAGGTCTGCCAGAATCTCTAACAATTTCTAAAGTACACATGCAAATATCAGTAGGAGTGCCTTCTCTTCTCCATGCTTGACCTACTACCACCAAAACATGTGTTGCTGATTCTTGCAGTCTGATTCTTTTTTTTTTTTTTTTT
>VXAB01013188.1:354038-368990 GCA_013399175.1 Odontophorus gujanensis | reverse complement strand
TTTTTTTTTTTTTTTTTTTTTGAGTGCCTCTGCATGGCTAGCACAAAGAAGATTAAGCACTGCCAACTTGGGTTATATGCTTATCCTTGTAAAGCTATTTAGAGTTATTTTAATCTCAGCTTTCATGAGAAAGATAATGCCTACCTCTCATAGTTACAGAGGAGAAAAATTAGAGGTTTGAACATCAGACTGGAAAGCAAATAAAAGAAAACTAAATTGTGTTTTTTTTCTTCTAATCTCAAGATTTATAGGGCCTGACTTACAGATTTTTAAAATTTATGCTGTATTAGATTTAGTGAAGGTGCTGATAACCATCTATTGAAAATTGCATTAAAGTAGTAAGAAATAAGAGCTTCACTTGCAGATTTCCAACTGTCATGTACACTTAGGCATATATAACATAAAATGGGGTTTTTTTGTACATTGGTCACAGACCTCAGATTAATGGCTATTCACATTCTTATTTAATCACATATGGCCATTCATTTATTTTATTTGAAGAAGAAGGTTAATGTCTGGATCAGAAGCTAGTACTTCAAGTCAACTAGGTCATGAATTCCATGGAAATTAGACAGTCTTGTCAGAAGCTGAGGCACACTGTTCACTTAACCTTAACCAGTAAGCTTGCATCTGGAGCAAGATGAGACTGAAGGCATTTTTGAATTTTTTTGATCTTATTTATAATTTAATCCCTCTTTCCTGTGAAGTGAAAAGATATTTTTGTCTGTCTCAGTTAGGATGACAGCTGTTGAGATCTAAGTAAGGTTAGGCATTGATTTATGGTACTGAATTGTTTTAGACATTCTTCTGAAACAGTAGAAATTTAAAAACAGCCTTTATTTTAAGGAGTTTGAGCCAAGATGAACAAATCCCAAATGTTTGGATTCCGTTTCCCCAGCATTCGAAAAATATTTCATTTACCCATTGTGTGACAGACAAGAACTTTTAAATGAGAAAGGAAAAGAAACGGCATCACGATTAGTGTGAGACTTGACGTATTTTTAGAAGTAACTAAGAAAAAACTTTATTGTGGAGTTTGGTGTTCATAAATTAAAACCTGCATATAAGGCACCAAAATCTAGTCTGCCTTGAGACAAGTGTTTAATCATCTCTGAAGTGAACCACATTGAAAAAAAAAAAAAAAAAGGAAAGCAAAAATGAGTAAATATCACTATTAATGGGTTTCAATTAGAAGGTGAGTAAGCAGGGATTTATGGAGGCTGAAGCACTGAACCCAGCATCACAGGACGACTCACACAAAGCATTGCATTGGACATCAGGTCACCCTGCTGCCTTCTCTCCTGGATAGAAAATGCAGGCAGGTGTTTCTTTTCTGCAGTGTTCTCCGTAGACTTTTGTAAGATAATTGTAAACCCAAACTGATAGGATTTTTATTTTTAATAGTTTAATCTTAAAAGGCAAATGATAAAAAAAAGTCTGTTCTGGAGAGAAGATTTTTAAGAAAAGGTAAAGCTAAGAATGGAATAACTAACACTGCAATCTCTTCCGCTCCTGATTTTGTACTTGTGACTGGCAGGTGATTTAGTGTGCTATATTAGATGACATTCTCTGCTGCAATATCTTCTTTCTGGAGATTCTTCAATTATTCCTAAGTCTTGTTTCTGACAAGATCACTTATTTTTCGAACAAATACTCTTTTTTTTTTTCCCCCTCTGTGTTCTTTGTCAGTTTTGTCTTTCTACAAGTTCTGTAGGTATTAGTTCAAATTCTGAAACAAGTTATAATTGATTATCTAATCAGTGTCAACTGAAGCAGAGAAAAATAAATGAATTTTCAATATGAAGTTTGACTGCTCTCTATGCGGATTAAAAAGCACAAATTGGTGAACACTGATCTAATGAGTTGTTAGTGTTCACATTCCAAGTGCCAGTAACAGCTAACTCACTGACACATCAATAGGAATAGGTTAGTATTCTGCTTCTGTTTACTTAAGACTTAAGTAAATATTAGCATTATTTTTGAATGAAGATTGAAAATGATTTTCCATATAATTCATTTAGCATTTATAATTTCTTGACATTTCATAATAAATTAATATTAATCACTTAGCTTGTGGTTTACTGGAGATGTATCCTACTTCTAAACAGTCTTTGGAGTGACTTTACCTATCTCTGTATCAGACATGCACAGTTATTATTATTTTCATTACTTTCCATCTTCCTCATGGCAAGAACAGTGTCTAGCTACTTAATGAATGTTTCCAATAATACCAAACTAAATGTTTTTCTGATGAAAGAACAGTTCCTTCAGTAGTTGTCTCCCAGAAACCTGTTCATCTACCTTCAATTTCCTAAGTAATATTTCTCTATGCTCAAGCTACAAGCCTGTGTTTTGCTAGATTACTTGGATTACTTGCATACTGTGTTGTCAGTTTGCAGTCCTTTATCCACAATTTGAGATAGTGCTGAGTAATGAAAAGTACTATCCTTATATTAAGAATATCCTTAAAGGACAGAAGTGAGCTTAAAGCATGGTAAACAAACTTATTTTCTGTCAGTCTCTTTCTTAGGAGCCAGGTATAGTCTTTGTTCCACTTTTTTGAGTGCAGTCAAACTTTGCACGGAGCTCAGCATTGTGTACCCGTGAGTGCTGCTTAGTCAGAAATAATCAGGTGCTGCCAATGCTGGAGTCTACATCTTCCAGTTGTGTCTCACGGTGCAGTCAAGCTGGTAACAATGTGGTATGCCTGCACCTCTTGCCTGCTGTTGTTGCTGTAATTATTCACTTAAGCATTTTAAAACCAAAGGCAAGGGTAGCACTTTCATTGCAAGTAATCCTAAGGTAGTTTTCTGTGGATATTTTCTTTTGTGAGTGGTTAGATTTTTTTAGTTTTTTGAGTATTTTATTTGAGTTGTGATTGCATACCCTGCCTTTCCCTTGGGGAACTGTAGAAAATATGTTGTAATCTAAAATTGTTCGCTTAGGCTGCTTTATCAACTGTAAGTTATAAGTTATTTTGTTACATTCGCTACTGCTTCTGAGTAACAGCTAACAGCTCAGCTTTATGATTAACTGATGTTTTAGTAGCAAAGGAGGTCAATAGTTCAGCCTGTCCAGAGCTTAATATATGTACACAGCAGAATTACTCTCTCCTGCTCTACAGAAGTTCAGTGCAGGGCTGAGATTTTCAGTAAAATGTGAAGAATTGTAAAGCATTTGGGGGAAGTCCTATGTGTTTTTGTTGTGTTTTTTTTTCTTTTTCTTCTTTTCTTTCCCAAATGTTTTGATTTTAATAAACTGTTACATGTATTAGTTTTAGACAATAGTTAAGAGATGGACAGGAAGCTTTACACTTGAGATTACCGTTTTATCAGAGATGTGAATGGAATTGGTATTGATGCTTATTATTGTACTGTTGCTCACAACAGCTACCAGTCACAGAGCCCTGGCTATCAGTAGCAGTCAGCCCTCACAGGGGCACAGTGTTAGTTCCTGAGATCCACCTGCAAGTAAAGGCTGGGGAGTTTGGCTGCACGGCTGCACTCTGTCCTCCTACTGCAAGCACAAAGTGCTCATCTGCAAACGTGAGCAAGCATTAAAAAATGAAAGGAAGCTCAAGGGTTTATTTGTTTTTTTTCATTTTCTTCGGGTTTGTGTGTTTTTTTGTTTTTTTTTTTGACAGTGGGACCCCTGCGATGTTGACATAGAGAAACTGACTTTTCATGGCCATCTGGAGAATTCAAATGTTGTTCTGGTTCCATGCAAATTCAATTTGTTTTTCAGAACGAGGGGAGTGAAAGGAGAAGAGCAGAATAAAATTCATTTGTGCCGATGTGGGATGTATGCAGTGCTGCTTCAGTTTGGGGTGTTTGCCTTCTGCACTTCCAGGGTGAACGTGGAGAGCTCAAGGCAGGGAGCTTGATTTATAGCCTTTGTTGTGTGCTGTGCATGAGGGCCCAGTGTGTGTTGGTATGGGAAGCAGTGGACTCGGGAAACCAGATACAGTCAGCATCAGAGATGGGTTCAGAAAAATACAGCACTGAGCATATAAGATGGGCTATTCATTTGCATCTTGAAGCAGTTCATCTTAAATTCTTATTTTAGTCTTTTGAAGTTAGTAAAAGTACAGAAAGATGTGTAATTTCCAATCATTTATGTAAAAATGAGGAAATGGACAGAGAGAATATTTACCTTTCTAGTAGAACAGTTATCTTAAAGTTTCAAGCAAAATCTTACCTTTTAAACTTCACAGTTGATAATATTAGAGATTTACAACAACATAGCTGAGAGTAGAGCATAAGATCAGAGTGCTTAAATTATATATTTTTATTACTCATATTTCTGTTGTTTACAAGCTGAACATTTTTCTAGAATAAACTAAGATTAACAACTTTAAATAAATGCGATACTTTAAAGAATATATTTTTCATTTGTCACTGAAGAAGTGACCACATTACAACAATATTTATAAGTTGCTGTTGTTTTTAAAAATGTGTTTGGCACTTATGACTGTTTCTGGGCTTTTGGCCAACAAGTAATTGGAAGCACTGAAGATCTGACTAGCAGATTTCAAATGCACCACTCTCCTGCTCTTTAAGGGTTTACCAGTTTGCTATGATGTGGGATGGAAAAAAAAAAAAAGTATTTAAACAGTGGAGAAAAATTGAGAAAGTTTGGAGTAAGGAACACTCAATCATGTTCTTTTTGGAATTGAACCCAGAATTTCATGCTTGTTGTTCAGAAAGCATCCTGCAGAGCAGCTGTCTGATTTGGACCATCGCTGGCATGTTCAACCTGTACTCTGCTTATTGCGCTGATTGCCACATATAGAATTCTAATGATGCTTATATCCATAAGAAAGGGCTATTGCACAGCTGAGTTACCTAGCAGGAGACCAGGCAGACTGCCTAGCCAAGCTCCTGTCAGATTGTGTGAATTAAGCATGGTATCCGCTTTTTCAAAGGATTGCAATGCTGATGACTCAGTTGAATTGGCATCAAACTGAAAGTTCAGGCACTGACCTCCACTAAATTAGTTTTCAGCTTTTTGTGTTTGCTGTATTCAGTGTTGCTTAGTATCTCTTTTTTTGGTATTTGCAGCTGCAGGCTCTCTGCACTAACTGAAAGATTTCTTCCAAGGTTGTGCAATGAGATGCAGTTTTACTAAATTCTCCCCAAATTTCTTCTGGGGGGTGACTTTTGTTGATTGTTAGTTCTTTATAGGGTCTTATTCAGCAGTAGATCACCTTGTATCTCTTTATCTGTAATTAGAGGTAGCAGACCTCAGTTGGTGGGCTCTTCTAGCTTGGCCACCCACTTCTTGAAGTTCCTTTTGGGTTCAGTGCCCTCTCTTGTCTGCTGTCTGAGATTCCCACCAGCAGACAGTACCAGCCAAGGTCTACAGCAAGAGGTGGTGCTGGTCCTTGGCACTTCACAACCTGCACAGTCTAGTGTTGATAACCATTCTAATTTGCTAACTGAAGCCCATCAGCCGTATGATGGAGCAGGCTGCTTCCCCTTGGCTGGGCAGGAAGGGATCAGTCATCACCTCTGCCAGAGCTGATGGTGGAACCTCTTACCCATGTTCTGTCATCCCTGGTTTCACCTCAGACTGTTAGGCAGCTCTTTATGGAGCAGAGTGCTGTGGCATGGAGGCTGTAGCAATTTATCCAAAGTGCAAGCAGCAAGTCAATAGATCACACTTCCTAGAGGAGCACTGTCTGTGGCAAGAAAACGTATTGCAGTGCATTAATCCATGGCATCAATTGCAGCTGTAAAAGAGTGGATGTGAGTAATAATTCATATTGCAGCACTTGAAAATGCTATGGGTGCACCCAGACTAGATAACCATTATAACTTCTCTGAAGTTTGGGGATTAATGTTCACAGATTTTTGGTCTGTGCTCATTCCCAAAGAGCATGACTGCAGGTTAATTTAATCATACCCTGTAAGTTTCTATTAACTTTAGAACTGTAACTGAAACTTCTATTTCTAATTTCAACTGGAAAAAAAAAATAAAAGCATCTTTTTGGAATATGATTAATTAATGTGCTTGATACTTTAATTTGCTTTCATAATTAGGGTCTTTCAATTTTTAAAGTGTAGTATTAATTTTATAGTGCTTGAGAATTTTCAAGTACCTTAATATAACAAGCTTGGGTTTTTTTGACACTCATAGTTTTATGGGACCACCTTTTGTGCTTTCATTTATCAATCTATTAAAAATTAAGCAGAAAAAAATTAATGAAATCTCAGGAGTTGCTCTGGTCAGTGCAGTCTTTGTTTTGCATTTAATTCCTGTTCACTTTTTTTTTCTTTGTGAGTTTTGTTTCACGGTAAGTGTGAGAAGCATAATTCTTTCTCCCTAATTGGAGGCCAGGCTATGTGAGGCAGATCTGTGTGAATTTCATTTTCTTAATTTTATTTCCCTGTCAATCTTCCTGCTGGTACTGGAAGGGAGACTGGACCAGATGATGCTTTTGTATGGTATTATAATGAAATAGCTTCCATTTTAATAATCAGTTGAGAGCATATTATGCAGTAGATGATGTCAAGCTGCGCTTCAGGTGATCAGTAAATCCAGAATCCTGAAATGACTTGTGAAGACTCTTAGCTCTACCTGGTTTGGCTTGGTGTTTAAAAAAATCAATAATTGTGGAGGAGTCCTGGAAAGTTCCCGATGACTTGAAAAGTAACACTAAACAAGCTGACGTAAAGGATCAGGATCACCCAATTAATTAAAAGCTTGTCATCCTTAATTCTAAACAGAATAATGGAACTGCCAATACAAGGGCTGATTAATGAAGAATTAAGAATGTAATATAGTTAGAGATAGTCAACAGGTTTGTGGAATACTGATCTTGTCAGCATAACTTGATTTTTTTTTTAAATTAGATTACAGATTTGGTTAATAAAGGCAATATTGTTCATCTGTAATTTGATAAAAAACATTTTGATTAAGAAATCAACAAAAATCAACTCAAATGGAGAAGAACTAGTTGATGTATCTAAAACCATTTTTATGGATTAATTGAATAAGCGTTTCTATTCATATCAGGAACAGTTCTCTGTAACATAAAGATAAGCTGGCAAGTGGAAAAAAAGATTGCAAAAGTAGTTAAAAAAAGGAAACAACAAAAAATCAGGTTACTGATTTACTGTGCTGCTATTCTATGTTTCAAGTAGGTGAGCTGTAATATATTGAAAATATAATATTGACATATAAATTATATTTATATATATTATATATNAAATATAATATGGACATAATGACAGAGTAGAAGCAGAGCTCAGTCCCTGTGTAGGGGATGATATGACTTGGGGACCACTGAGCAATGGGCTTTCAGCTGGGCACAGTTACTGAAAGAGTTCATGCAGTCCCTGGCTGTGTAAACCAGAGCAAAATTTCTTACCCTTTTCATAATACTGGAAAATATTTTAAAGTTTTTGAAGTTGCACACTTGAGATTACTTTCCAAACTAGTTTCTTTTTAACCCAAGCTTTCTTTGTCCATCTCCCCAGATCTGTGCAATGTCTTGTTTATAGAATCAAATTATGGTGTTATACAAGAGTTTATTGTCAGGCAGATTGGGAAGCAAACATAAAAGAGTTCTGGAAGAAAATTGGATTCCTGAAAGAAAATCTTGTTGTTAAAGAGGTAAGATGTGACCAGAATTAATACTGGTATTATAAGTGTGGTTATGATTTTAAGCAATGATTTTTTTTATGGTTGGAATCTGTACTCGAGTTTTCTCTCTTCGATATCTCCAACTCCAGTGGATAAACTGCATACAATTTCATTTGTATATTAGTATGTTTCATCTCATATTCCCTTTTCATACTATTTCATTTTACGTTTTGTTTTTTCTGGTCAATACTAACTGCTGAAAACTATTCAATTTCTCATGGAAATGGCAACATGCATAATTATCATTCAGATAATTAAGCACCTCAAATACTGAGTAAAACAGTACCTCAAGCTCATATTTTTCTGTTTATTACCTTTACTTTATAAAATTATGTTCAATGTGAGGGATTGGTAGAAATATACTTGACAGTTTGCCCTCTTTAGTGTATCAAATGAATTCTAACAATTAGGCTGAAATGTCAGAGTATGAGCACCCACTGAGAATAGGATATACTGCGTTCCCAGTTCACAACTGGTAGCACTTCAAATGATTACAAACAAGTAAACTATTTCAATTGCAGTACATTTCCTTAAAAGCAACAAACTTAGAAGATAGCTCTGCAGTGCAATTCTAGAAACGCTGTTTCTGTTTGTGACTATTTTGTCACCTTTGGCATTGTGTCTCAGTGCTGTTTGGAATGTGGGGTCTATATGCACGTTTCCCCAGCAATTCCTGTTAAGTTAATTTACCTTTTGACTTCTTCAGAGAGAACCCTTCTCTTAATTTTATTGTTTGTTGCAATGAGATCTTGGCTTTTAACAGATAAGTAACATGACCAGATTTTAGTACAACAAAGGTTAATAATATAAAAAATAAATTATTATTCATTCAGTAGATTTTTTTCTTACTGATGCAATTTTATATTCCTGTGGAGGGAGAGAACCTCCATGAAAATGTGTTCTGAATATAACCAACATTTCTCTGTCTGTCCATGCCCAATCCACTCTTGATTTTCACTAAATACATTGTGAGATGCAGTGGGGAATGAGGGAAGAGTGGAACAATAATATTGTAAATAAATGAGTGGAGATCAATTTACTTCTGATTTTTTTATTTTTATTTTTTGACCTGTCACTTGTGTCTTATTCTCCAAATGACCATAATTAAGGATCCTGCTAGTAGGGAGTGTTCCTTTTGTTTATGTGTGTGTGTGCCACTTCACCTCTAAGACAACTTAGCTTACCACTGTGATGTTTTCTTTCTGTATCAGCTCTCTGGAAACCCTCCGAAGCCTACCTCTTCTTTCTCTTCCACTTTCCCTACTAAAAAGCAGATTTTAAACTTAGAAGTAAAATCAACAGTGCTTCTGTCTTAAGGACTGAATGAGAGAATGAATAATATGTCCTAGAAGTTATTCCTGTAGTGTTATGTGGCTGTAGAAAGCTCATGGATCATTCAGTGCTGAACACAGCATAAGAATCTATGCAGAAAAGAAAAGAGAAAAAGAAATTTCAGATATACCAAATAATGTCTAGGGAAAGATAGTGGCTGTGCATTTGAAAGACAAGTTAAGATGGTTGACATTTTTTATTGTCACTTCACTGCTGGGCATATTCAGAGCAGATACCCATAGTTTATAGAATGAGGAAAAAAAAGCATTCACAACAGTAACGTTATACAGAAGTCAATGAACATACATAGTCATGATCTTTATGTCTTACTGTGAATTATTTAGTCTTGAATTTACTTGTTATTGTGTGCTTTAAATAAAGTAACTTCTCAAACTTACTGGTTTTTTGCCCTGTGATAATTTGATCTGATTCCCACAGTGGGCACAGGAGTGCTACCACACTTCAATATTGCCCTCACAAATCAGCTCACTGCCTCAGTGTCTAAGCAGAGATTTGCAAGTTTAAGGTGAAAGTTCCGAGTCTGACTCCAGGTGATTTAAAGATCTCTTGAAAATACATTTGCTTTTGGTTCCAAGGCATGGAGTTCCAGCTAAGCTACGGCAGCACACACCAATCAGGTGATATGATGGAAGCCATCCACTCTGCTGGATTCAGACTGAAAATCTGCCTTATGGACAGGCATAAATCAGAAAATGTCAGGAGCTCCTGTTACACGCTTCATTCACCTGCATTAATCTATTGGAGAATTCCATCTGTTCTTTCAGTGTAAATACATGTGCCCATGTGTATGCTTTTTCAGCATCCATCCTGTACCTGTAGCCCTGTTGTATAGCTCTCAGGTACTGGGCATGCTTCCATTGGCCTGTGATAGACAATTATCCAGGACTGGAAATAAATTTGCAGCAGTTGTAATAAAGAACTACTATGAAAACAGACAAACAAAAGAAAACAGTTATTGCCTTTGTAATATTGTGTTTCAAGCTTGGATACAGAAAATCTGTTTAAAAATCAGCTACTGTTACCCCCACCATCCTTCTTTTGATGTTTCATCCTTTGCCTTACTCAGTCTTGTAGGGGCTTGTAGTGATGTTAAGTGTAGCACTGCCAGCTCCTGGAAGAAATTCTTTGGTCTCAGGTGTTGAAGGTCTGCAATTTGCTGAGTTGTCTTCTACACAGAATAACTGTTAGTGAGAAAAAAATGAGTTACTCGAAGCAGTGCACCTTCTGTAATAGTAAGCTCCTCTTGGTCAAAGTAATGGCATGTAAAACCCTGTGAAGGTCATTATATATGTTCTTCTGTTTGTTTAAAATTTTAATATCTGAACCCACTCGTTTGAATTTAACCTTTCCAAAAGTAGTCATCTTTATGAGGAATAAGAGCAAAGGAGGCCACAAAGCTGGGCTGCTGGGTGAGAGGCTCTTGTATGGAGGGGGCTGAGCATTCCTGCATAGATGGCAGTGTGAGGAAGCACAGCGCTGGCACAGTGCTTGCCCTGTAATGTTTTAATTTCTGCAAGGAAAGTGTAACTTTTTGTGCTTTGTAAAGTGAGTGTCTAAGCTATTTAGCAAGGGACAAAGCATAATGTCATCGTTTGAGAGATGTACTGTCAACTTGGACAGGTGATATTTAAGGAGCCTGAAGAGAGAAATGACCTGGCAGTGTAACAAGACATATCACAAGTGACTGTCTCAGAAAGAATGAGAACAAGACAGACAATTTCCATTACTTCTCAATGCTAAGGTGCTAGCATTATCCCCTAAACAACCACATGCTCCAAGCAATAATCATGCACTGTCTTCTTCTGTACTAATATGAAAGTGGAATTCAATCTCTTTGACACATATTGCTTCAGCTTCTGACTTGTCAAGTTGTTTCTCTGCTGGAGCTCAGCTAATATATACTGAATGGGCTTTGTATACTGACTGAAAAGGGTGAAATCCTTATCCATTTTTTTCTTTGAAGCTGGCTGCAGAGCTATCTAGAATATGCTAGGGGAGAGAGGATTTGTTTTTGGTTGGTTATTGTAGAATAGGAAAAAGTCAAGCCCTTCTTCAAACTGACTGCTCTTTTGGAGTCTGCTCTTCAACCTGAACTGAATTAGCTATGTGCTAATTCCCAGAATCATTTAGAGAGATGCAATCCTTACTGTTCCTATTTTCCCAGCAGTGTCTGTGTGCTCTGTTTTTTATGGCAGAATTTCACACTTATTCCTTTTTAAACTTCTCAGTGGGAGCGTTTTTGAAATACCTGATAGAGAGGTTCAATGTCATCTGTGTCAGTCAAATCCTACCCTTCAGTTGCAGTATTCACTGTTGTTATGGTATTCTGTCTATTGAGGAAGTACATTTTATAGTAAACATGCTTTAATAATGGAGTGTTAAATGCTATGGTTGCAATTATTAGATTTCTCTATACGTAAGGAGAAACTAATAATTATCTGTGAAAAATGAGGAATTACTTTTCTTTGCAGTATATAAAAGAAAAGAACAACAAAGCCTGCCCCTCCCCCCACCCCCCTCCTAAGTGGTAATGGCCTACAGCAGCTTGCTTCTTTTTCTCAACTTACAGCCTGGTAGAACAAACCACTATTCCTATATTCGAGGGATCTGAAAATTCAAAGTACTTGATCTGAATCAGATATAAGCAAAATTTTAAAACATCGGGGTCTTATCCATAACCTGAATCACTTCTGTCATAGAGGTTGAGCTGTGGAGTATGCATGTTTCTGTGTTTTCGTTCTTTTCATTTTAAATCAGCTATATAATATCTTACATACAATTAAGCAATCACTTTATTAAAGATAACTGCTTATTAAGGATAACTGTAGTGGTTTTTTGTTTGGTGATTGCTTTTCTTTTGTTTTTTTCCTTTAATGTTTTTTCTCTAGATGTACAGCAACTTAGGGACGCTTTCTCTGTAGCATGACTGCATTAGTACAGAAAATGGATAGATAAGCTACCCTAGCAAGTACTGAATCAAACAAAGTTCTGAAACTACTGTTATGACAAATGTCAGTAGCTTCCCATCCAGCCAAGCCTTTCAGGACTGTTTTCTGATAAATGCCTTGTGTATCATAGGCTTGTCTGTACAAAATGTGTGTGAGGATTCATGCAGTAGGACACGCTGGTTTTTTTTTGTTTTGTTTTGTTTTTTTTCCCCTGTAGCTATCAGTGTTGTGTGTTCCCTGACAGGCCCTCGCCATCTACTTTATTTAAAAGCTGTACAAAAAGGTGGCAGGGAAGACTCATATGGAGTTGTATTTCTTGTTTTATTCAGCCTGTGCTGCATAGATTTTCCATTCTCCCACATGGAAAGTCATGTGTTTTAAACATGTATTGCAATACATATGCATAAGGAAATGGAATTAAGCTTTTTTCTGTTATCTCAGAGGCGGCTTTTTTCAACTTTTGAATGTTTGGTTTTGCTCTCTTACTGTTACGTAGTATTTGTGCATATAATTTGCTATAAGCATCAAGAACAGATAATCCTTGAAATTCTTTCTCTTGAAAGTTTGCTGTCAGATAGAGGAAGAAAATTAATAAAAAATTCATTTTGACATTTAAAAGAGAATTATTTGTCTTAAAACGCATAAAACATGCAAAAATGTAAATTGGTTGAGTTTGTGCGTTTGAGAGCATTACTCGATGACTGATGTTTATCAGGTAAGCTAAAGTGTGTAGTATGCTTCTGAGTAGCAGCCTTCACCTTTGTTTGGTAAGTTAAATCGTTTTAGAGGAAGTAGCCTTTCCAACTCTGAAGAGGCTGTGAAGATGTTCTTGCCAATGACTCTTGTTTCCTTTGCCTTTGTAGGTCTTGCATGTAAAGTCAGACACTACTGAGGTTGTTTCCCTGTGACTTCTTGTCTTTTGAGTTTGCATAACTAATTCCTACCTTGTCAATCCCTACGACTTTTGTTGCTGTTTTTGTGATATTCTTGGAGCATCTTAAAGTCAGTTTCTATCTAGAAATCAGCAGCCTCTGGATTTGTAGCTGGTAGCAGTGCAGTTAGCAGAACGCATCCTTTGTGACTGTTGGCCCTCAGGCCTTTTGCTTTGTCTGAAGGATCATCCTGCTCTCCTGACAGTTACATACTGACAGAATGTGTCTCGGGAGTGGTGAGGCCAGCGATTGCATACCAAAACCCTTCTTCCACATCCTTTGTTATGCCTACATATCATCTGAAGTCCCTATAGGAGAGGATACTGTTTTCTGTTAAAAATAGAAATACAGAGAGAGTGTGAGCAGTCTTCAAATGCTCACCGATGCCTTCTAGGTTCTCTTAGGAATGAGCTAGTTGATAGATTTTACACTCATGCTGCTCCTAAAGCTCCCCTTATTAGCTACTTCTAGGCTTGCGTTTAGCTCATGTTGTCAGGCACAGTGATGGACTCTGCTACTTTCTTTGTGAGGTCACTGATGTGAAGAGGCAGGTCCTTCACGGTGTTGCAGGGTAAAGACTTGCAGGCTAAAGTGAGCAGAGGAGCTCAAGGCGGTGAGACGCAGATACAGAAGCTAACATTCACACTGGAAAGTTGGGGAGTAGGTGGGGGCACTGCAGGATGATGTAAGAAATGGCCTTCAAGTTGTTGCTGCAGTGCAGCTGGAAGTCTGACAGGCACTGCTGTAGCTGAGTAGCAGGTGTAGCCAGGAAGCAGTTTGCCCATGAAGTCTTGGTCAGGAAACAGCAGAGTGGCAGAATATCTTCTCATCTGCTTTCTGTAAGGAAGTTGTCAGAGGCATCAATGAAAGAACCAACACAAACACTTCTTGTAGGCGTCACAGTGAAATATATGTTTCAAAATTGATTATTCTTACCTAATTCCTTTTTAAAATCAAACAATAAATAGAAAGAAGGCAGACCACTGTCCTCTCCTGTCTTAAAGGATGGGAAAAAATTTAACTTTGTCTTGACTTGAGCACTGAATTGAAATCTTGCAGTCTCTGGTAGTTTTCAGCATTTGCTTGTAGAAGTCCATTACCATTCATACTATTCAGGGGTGTTACTGGGAAAGTTTTCTGCAAAAAAATTTGAAAGAGAGGAACTTCTGTTTTGACATTGAAACCTGTGTATAGGTACAAAAATGCATAGGCTTGGGTGTCTTTACAATGAAATTTATATCAATTTCAATAAAAAATATTCTGATAGCTTTGTAACAAAAAAAATAAAATAGGTTTGAACTCACTGGAACGTTTTCTGTGTATTGTTAGAATATCTTCAGTAACCAGACAGATGGATAGAACCATTTTCTCTCCCCAGTGTATCTATCTATTGATAGAAAGGAAAAAAATCCATACCTGCAGTATTTTTGAAGTTGAGAGAACAGAATTTTGTCTTTGTTCCTGCCAGGTATAATTCATAAAGATGCACCAATTTATTTTTCATGCATTTTCCAAATGGTCATTTGTGTGTATTGGTCTTAATTTATCAAGAGTGTATAGTACATAAATATTTAAGACAGCCTGAACTTACTTTAGTATTTAGAGCCAATCCATCATAAGGTTAGATTGTAGTGAGAGAAAAAGCTATAAATTTTACCAATTGCTTCAAGAGAAGTACATGAGAAGTAAGTTTTATTAAATGTAAAAATAGTTTTTGTGTTGATTATAGATGTAGGTCAGAAGTTAGAAAATAGTTTCTAAGTGTCAGAGAAGTAAAATTTGAGATTTGTTTTCCAATTAAAGATTGGGAGGGAAGAAACCTACTATTTTTGTCTTCTAAAAGGTCTTATTAAATTTTATGGAGGGGATTTTGGAGAAAACTTGAAAGAATTGCTAGAAATGGGAAAATATGCTTGTGGTATGAGTGTTTGGCTATCACAGTTGCTGCTATTGAAGAGATCAGATTTCCTTGTTATACATATATTTGTAGTAATCCTTTGTGTCAGTATCTCTGCTGATCTCTGCCATTCCTCCTCTCTCCACCCTCCCTCCCCCTCCTTTCCTCCCCTCCA